>WBMY01007470.1:280615-318857 GCA_013397315.1 Donacobius atricapilla
TTTTTTTTTTTTGGTGTGCATCTGCATAGTGCATGCAAATATGCCAAGTGACTTCACAGGAGAAGAGTAATGGTTCTCATTGAAATTTATAGTTTCTGATTTCAAGGGAGGGAGGGGAGATGAGTGAGAGGAATTTTTGGGGAGATTTGATGTGGCAAAAGTAAGTAGAGTTTTCACAAAAGTTGACTCTGTCTTTTAAATATCTGAGAACACTCAGCTGAATATCTTAAACCATGTTCAAGCCCTCTCAGCTTCATAGCACATTTAGGGTAAAGGTTGGTGATGTGATAACACTGGGTATATACTCCAGGGATTTTGATCTGAGAATCATGCAAATGCCAGATCAATAAGGCTGTGAGAGAATTGTGGGTCTTTTAATGTCCAAAACTGATTTAGATATAACTCTGAGTTTTGAAATAGCTTGAGAGTTTGATTTGGAATTCTTGAATTGTTTTTCTGTTTCCTTTTTTGAGGTTTCCACTAGCATGAGCATATATGGTCCTGGACTGTTTCGTATGCCATTCATGCGTCTCTGGGGCTGAACTGAAGACTTCCCTTTCCCTCACTTCTCTTCCTCCAATATATTAAAACAACAGAGTAGAAGCCACTGCCATCGGTTGTGTTATGTTGTGGTATGGAAGGGCCACTTCATCCTATACCTGTGTCATTTTGAATGAACCGTCAGAACACTTCCTCACGCTGTGTGAATATCAGAAAGATTTCATGAGGACAAGCAGAGCTAGAAAATTTGATTTACATCCCAAAGATGGCAGAAGCAGAAGGATGTTTAGTATGTTGTTTTAGGGAACTGAAAGTTATTTGGTTCAATGTTCATGGTTCTTTTTTGTTTTGAGCAATGATGTGAAGAGACCAAACCCCAGCTGTTTGGACTTGCCCACCAGATATGTATTTCATTTTATGTCCAATCTCATGACTGTTATCCTAAATGCCATGTTGATTTTAGAGGCCTTTTCATTTGAATTTGCTCACTCTCATTCTCGACAAAAAACTAGAACATGTCAGAAGTAACCTGGAAACCTTTCATGCTTCCTAGTTCTCTGAATTCATAATGTGACTCCTGACAATTCTGTTCCCTTATAGTCTTCCAAATTACAAACTGAAGCAAGTGCCACTCTGTGTATAAATACAAATTCATTTGCCATTTTTAACATCATACTGGGACAAGTCCATCTTGTTTGCACCTGGTTAGGAGAAATTTACGTGACTACCAAAGTGTTCTGTTTTGTTAGTTGCTGCATTTTGACAAATAGGAACGTGTGTAATTAAATTTCAGTTCCTTTTCAGCCATTGTTCCATTACAATTTCTGCCATTTCTATTGTTGATGGCATAACAGCCAATGCTCAAAGCACGCTGTCTCTTAGGGAGTAAAATTTTCAGAGTCTCTATATCTAATAAAGTCACTCTTTGAATTATATACTGAAGTATTTGAGACATTCCAGCGTCTTCAGCTGAAGAGGCTCCCACTTTCCAGTGTTTATATTCTATACAAGAAAACTGGAAGGATAGTTTGGCATGACTTTCATTACCGAGCTGATTGTTGTAGTTCTCTGTTAACATTTATGGAGAGCACATAGTACAGCAGCACGCAGGCAAGCAGATAATTGTGTGATGGAAGCTAGCAGACCTGTTGTTCTCAGTTTTGTTTGGGGATTTTTTGTTTGGGTTTGGGCTTTTTATTTGTTTGGGTTTTGTTTTGTGGGGTTTTTGTTTGAGATTTTTTGAGGTTTTGCAGGGAGGTTTGTTAGAAATATCAAAGCTGCACAGACACTTGTGGCTAAGTGTATTGCAAGTTCTTGAATGTAGGAGTTTTTGTACTAAGTGTGGAACTCTACCTATTCCTCAAAACACAACTCGGGTATAAATTTGAGGATTAGGTATTGAATTTGTAAGTCATGTGAGTACTACTTAAAAAAAAGTAATGATTAGGTCAATTCTGGGTGTTTAGTTCTGATTCTTAAGAGCTTCTTAGGAGTAGGGGTGAAATGGAAAATTCTGTACATCAGGGACTCGTTAATTTGTTGAAAACTCTCAGACAGTTGAATTGCTGTAAGAATTACCTTGTGATTGGGTTAGGAGACTGAATTCTGTGTTTTCTTTGTGGATCCTCAAACATGAAGTGTTTGACAGTTTCATGTCACTATAAACCTATTGTGGATTCATCAGCTATTAAACCAAAGCTTTCTATGGTTACATTTTTAACAGCTTGGGTTTGATCCCTGCTTGCAGGTAATGTGCCATGTTCCTTTTCAGCATAGCCGTGGGAAGCTTGCAGGAAAGGCTAAGGAAAAGTCTCTCACTGGATAACCTGAACTAAAACAGCTGGAATTCAGAGGTTTGGGGGTGGTTTTTATATAAACCAGTAAGAAAGTGCAATAATTAAGTAGACTCTCAGCAGGCCCTGAAAGGAGAACAACAGGATTTGTACAATATGAACCAGCTAGCTTCCAGTTTTTCAGACTCCATAAACAGTGTTTCTTGCTTTTCTATAGTGAATACACAAAGTCGAGTTTCAAATGATAGTGTGAATTATAAGAAGCCTTTTGTTCCCCAAATTGTTGGAGGTAATTTATATAATTTTGTTCTAATAACAAAGCTGCATTTACAAGAAACAAGCTCAGTCAGCTTGCTTTAGCCAGAGGAGATTGCAGGTTTGTAGTAAGCATTTACATTTCAGATCTTCCTATCTGTGGACCAGTTCTTTTGCTTAGAATAGTTGTAATGCAAAACTGATTTTACAGCAGTTATTGTGAAAATAATTATGTGATATTTTTAGTACTTGCCAAAACTAGCAGAAAGTGTGTCCTTCAACCACATCATAAATGGAGAGATGATTCAGTATTTCACATCAGGGCAGATAATTTAGGGCAGAATTTTTGTGAGAATGTGTTTGGATTTCTTTAGGATTTTGTAATTTATTTGGATCTGTATGATAAAAAACGTCAGTTCTTTGCTAACACCTTTTCTACTCTTTTCATCATGAGATGTGACCAGGGTCAAACAGGTTCTCCCTAGGCAGAAGTGCTATTTCCTGAGACTTTTCTACTGTAGTGCATAGTATCTGTGCTCTGACAGAGGCTTGTCAAATGGAAAAGTGAAAAAATTACTGAGTATTTATTGTAGAACTTCCAATGCAGGAGAATTGGGAAGGGATTTTTTTGTTGTCGTCTGAAAACCTTATCCAGCTGGTAAATCTCTGCAGTGAAGCTGAAAAGAAAAAAGCAGAATTTTTACATACTTTGAGATCAGTTTTAGCATTACTTAAAAGTAAGCCTGTTATAACCTCTGAGTAGAATTAACAGTAGCTTCAGTGCAGAAACCTTTTGATGGTAGCTGTGATGCTAAGGTTAGAGAAGGTAGCGGGAGGACTATAGAGGCACCTCTGTTTTCCTTGCAGCACCTGTGCATTCCTCAAAACAGGAGGAATTCTTGTGCAGCTGTAAGCAGCTGACTTCCAGGCTGCCAGGCCTTCAGGGTGCTCATCTTATTGTTCAGCATGGAACATGACCAAGGTCAGAACAGATTCCCCATGTCCATAACTGTTATTTCCAAAAGCACTTCTGCTTTCTGAGTTCATATCAATCTCTGCAGCATCAGTGGCTGTTCCAGTTTCTATGGGAAGCACCTGACTGACTAACACCTAGGTTATATAATACAGGACTGGTTGCCCTTTAGGTCTGGTGGTATGTTCCATACAGTGGCTTTTGCAGGCTAATACAACTGCATCGGATAAGGCAGCCTGTCTTCTGCAATACAAGACTATAAACTGAGTACAGGGCAGCATTTTTTGAGGAGCAAAACTGTAATTTGTTAATGAGCCTGAAGTGTTTGTCTCCCTTTTGCTCACGCTAACAGAAAACGTGTACTGTATGGCAGACTGCAATTGATTGTACCAGAGACTGACAGCTATGCAAATCTCTGTGTCAACAGCGATTTGAGCCAGCAGGCTGGGCATGCTGAAGAAGAGAATTCCAGTAATCTGCTCCTGCCCTTATCTCTTGGGTAGAGCCGTTTAGTTTACAGCCTGTGAGAAATATGTGACCAGTTATCTGCTAGATTTATTACTTGAGCAAGACTCCTTAGCAACAGGTTTTTCCTCACAGTGTGCCAGCTACCGGGTTTAAAAACATAATTCTTCCAAACCAAGCTGCAGTGTCCTTTATTTTTTGACAAAAATGTTCTTAAAACTCTGTTGTCAGTGATTCAAAGTTGATGTCTGAGTCTACAGGGGATGTGAAAAAGAAAAAAAGAGGAACTCTGTGGATAAAAATGGAAAATTGTTCAGGGCCTGCTCTTGCATGTTTGTCCAGATTGGTTGTTTTTTGTTGTGACTTTTAACACATATACAGTTATATACATGTGTGCTTGATGTGCATTGGGAGCAGCGTGACTGGGTCTTGAGGTGTCTGACTGCCTCCAAGCAGAGCAAAAGTTGAGTTTCAGATACCTTTGTTAGTCATGCTCCTTAACTTCCTTTAAGTAAGGGCTTTGATGATTGATATGAAGTAAGAAATCCTGTTTTTGTTTTTCCAGAACCAAAAATGATAGCTGCAGGAAAATTTTCAAGTCTTCCCAGAAACGGCGCCATGAACCACCAGTTCTCATTAGCTTCTTCCATGGACCTTTTGACCACAAAACCTTCACCAGCTGAGCATCGCTCAAACGCCTTCCAGGGCGTCTCTATCCATGGCACTCTCCCCAGGAAGAAGAAGGGGACAGTTCCCGCTAGGTCCTGTGATATGTTTAGCCACATGGGAACGTTGCCTTACACCAGAGCACGGCAGCAGCCACCTTTTGTACAGGATGTTATAGCAGAGTACCCTCCAGAAAATGGAAAGAGCAGCGAACTCCATATCAGGTACGCCGTAAAACCATAATTTACAGACGTTAGTCGCATAGAGATTATTACATATTCTAGGCCTGTAAAGGCCCAGTGATAGGTTCAACTGTTTACTGTAACTAAGTTAGCTTTTCTCCCTAGTATTCAATTTTGGTCTTGATAGAAGACCTAAATAATTTTTAATGACTGCATCTTTCCTCTGCATGTATAAGAGGTATAATATTGTGTGTACCATTCCCATGGAGGAATTTTTTCTAAGTTACTGAACTGCTTTGATGTGATCCTTCAGACTGTTGTAACAGGGCAATTTTAAATGGGAAGTTGTAACTGTTGAAACTTGGTTTTGATTTGTATTCAATGCAATATGAATGGAGGGCTGAGGAAAAAGGGAGTGGTGTTCCAGCTGCCTCAAATCTTGAACTACGTCTAAGCCTTCTTCATGAAAACTTATTGGAACCCAATGTATGCTGAACTAATGACAAATCATCCATATTTATTGTTCCTGCCTGACTTTGTGGTCAACATAGGCATAACTCTTGAGAAAGACTTACACTCTCATAGCTAGCCTTTCTTTTGGGAGCCTGTTATCATCACTGATATTTCATTGCTTACAAAAAGTAATTAGTTTTGTAAATGTCCTTCTTTTATTGTTTTGATATTGAGTTCTATAAAATAGGAAAAAAATTACCAGCTAACACAAGAAAAATACAGTGTAATGCAGTGGATCAGTTAAAGACATAGAAATGAGAGAATGTTTGATTGCTTGGCTGATGGAGTTAAAGACTGAGAAAAGATATCCAAATTACAAATTCTGAATTAGGATTTACAGCCTTGCTGTGTTCATCACTACAAGTTTTTGGTTTTGACGTCTTGTGAGTGAAGAAGAGTTCCAGTTATGAAAGGTTGTGTGTGTAGAGTGGTTTTCTTATGTTTTTTGCTTGTGCTTTATGGGATCAAGCTTTCTTCTCACCGAAAAAGAGGACTTTTTTCTTTATAACCCATTCATTTGAAAAGAAAGAGAGTACCTAAGTGGATATAGTACTCCTCTGCCACTGATCCTGAGATGTACCTGCTTACATGAACTGGCTTTTAAACATAATTTGCTTCTTTTATTTACATAGTTTTAGAGAATGCCAGCAGCCTGGGGTGTTGTCATGAAAAGAATATGGTGATACATACTGAAGTTCTATTTTATATCTTCTTTTTCAAAAGCAGTTCCTAAACATGATTTTCTTGAAAGACCAAATCCTACTGATAACCTGTTTTATGAATATAACCTTATCTTATAAAGAACACTTTGACACACAACCAGTAAGAGTACAAACAGAATGCTTGAGAAGAAAATGTCAGGAAGGTCTGCCTGGTCAGAATTAAAACATAATGCTTTTGAATAATAAAGAGATTCAAAGGATGTTGTTAGTGCAGCCTGTGAATAGAATTTGTGTCTATTGAGTCATAGCACCAAATGCTGTTCCTGTCTGATCTTTCCATTACTTTGCTAAAACACACTCTGGTGTGTTCTAACAATTGGTTTCTTCAATTTTTACAATGAATCATTTTATGTTCTTCTCCATGACCTGACTGCACAGTTGTGTTAGAGCAGAAGACAATACCAACTTGGCAGTCAGCCAATACATTACTTCTTGAATCTTTGTGCAATGTCACTGCCCTTTTCATTAGTTTACTTTAAAGGAAAATTGAGAGAGAAAGTCTGATTTTCCTGGGGTGAGCAGTTTGCCATATGTGCTAAGGTATGCATTCTAATGCTTATGCTCACAATGAAATTATCTGAAATTATCCCCTATCTAACAGTATAGGGGAGTCCTTGTTTCCTTATTAGTGTTGGGTTTTTTTTAAAGCCCTTTTACTTCAGTGTAGGAATTTGTGAAATAGTGTAACATTACAGGAATAGTCTTCATTCAGGAATGTTATGAGTCTTGCATTGCTATAATGCTGTTTACAAAAACTGAACATGTGAGTACACATTCTAATGAAACATTTTCATGATGCCCTGTTCAACCCAAGTGCTGTGTTTGGTGCCGGTGGGCCAGAACTAAGTCATTAGGATTTGCGGTGTTCATGCGCACATGGATATGAGTATTTTGAACTGTGGCTCGGTCATGTCATTGTTTGATTAATTCTAACTTAAAAAACATAACTATGATAACGTTTTAATAATCCAAAGTGAGTAATACTCTTTAATATATAAATACAATCATGTGACTAGGAAAACAATAACTAACTGTGTCATTCCCTAATGGAATTCTTCTGATTCTGAAATTTTTCCGATAACTTGGAGAAATTATATTGTGAGTCTTCAATGCAATAAAAGTGTGTTCTCTTTTTGGTTTGTGAATGTACATCTCTGCTAGTTAATTAGTTCAAGGGGAAAAAAGTTTTCTTTCTTGGGAAAGCTGACATCTGAGTTTTAGAGTCTCTTGGAAATAATTAAATGGCCAGAGTTAGAATCAACTGAGCTCTTGAAAAATAGTTTTATTAGCTAAAAAAAGTAATTCACTATTGAAAGTGAAGAACTTGTTTTAAATGAGAATTCTCCTTTTAGCATGTAAAACTAAAGCTGCTTGTGTGTAATGTTCTTTATTATCTGACATCTAAATAAAGCTTAACTGTAGTTTCCCTTTGACATGATCCATGGGTTATCTTTATTTAGCTCTGCCTTGTATTATGATACTTTTATTTAAGGGAAAATAGTTCAAATTCCCATCTGTTGCTAGAACCAGTAGCTTTTTCTTTTTGGCCTGTGTCTTGTGGCTGCCATCAGTAAATCGAGAATTTCCACTGCACTTGGATGATTATGGTCCTTTAGGGGTGACATGACAGTTGAGCAGACTTGTGGCATTTTCATGCTTTTTCATTAATGCAGCCAAATGTCCCTCAAATAAACAGGACCTAAGAGCAATGCAGAATTATTGCCATCACAGTAAGTTTGAGCGTGGTGATAAGAACAGCTGTCAAAGGCCTGTTTTGACAGTCTATACCATTTCAGCTGGATGTCAACAGTACTCAGGTAGTCTTGGGTTGCCTCTATGGGTCTGGTACTGGCTCTGATATAAACCTACTTGAATGTTATCTCACTGTAGAGATGCAAGGAATTTCTTCTGAGACGTTGTTAAGAACATGGACTAGAACAGAGACTTCTGCAAATGTCCCAAAGCAAAACTAGATTCCAGTACTGATACCGTGCTCTCTGTTTCATGAGGCAGTTTGATTGCAAGAAAGAGCAGAACCAGTGATTGCTTCTTGGACTGTCTTGTCAGCTGGCAGCTGTAGTATTTTCCCTTCCTAAACTCATCACCACCACATTCACCACAAAATGATGTCCTCAAGTGCCATATCCAAATGTTTTTTGAACACTTTCAGGGATGGTAACTCCACCACTTCTCTGGGCAGTCTCTTACAATGCTTTACTACCCTTTTGGTGGGAAAAACATACTAATAAATGTATTCCTAATAATCTAAAGCTTCCTTGGTGCAACTTCAGGCCATCTCTCGTCTTCTGATGTTGACCGTTGTTGCTTTATTGGTAAACCAAACCACACACGAGGGAAAGAAAAAGCGAGAGGAGCATGAGGCATATTCTGAAGAGGTTTTTTTCTCCAGTTGAGGTTTGAGTTGAAGTTAGTACTGTTGCAAGATACAAGAATCATGGAATACTGTGACAAAGAAATATATCTGATAGCCCACTGTCAAACAGTGGTTCCAAGGTTGTTTTGTGGAAAGAGAAGTAATGCAGGTGGTATGATGGTTTCAACATTGTGTTGTCAGTGAGTCAGGCTAATAAAGATGTGATCTTCACGATCAGTTAAAAAACAGTGGAGAGAAAAGATACTCCTTTCTCAGTACTGGTAGTTCCTCTATTGCCTGCAAAGAGACTGTATTCCTGTTGAAATAAACAGGGTTTGTGACAAAATAAGGTGAAATTCTCGATTGCCTGCAAAGAGACTGTATTCCTGTTGAAATAAACAGGGTTTGTGACAAAATAAGGTGAAATTCAGTTTAATAACAGCTCCAGTGGGAAACTGTAAATCGTTAAGAAATCAGATAGGATCTGGATTTGCACAAAGTTGATGTTGTTGGTGGACATGATGCTTTGAAAGAATTTAATGTCAATTTTAGGGTGGACAATCTAGCAAAGCAATAAAATCAAAGCTAGACACAATTTCTTAGAAATAAGTTTATTGAATTTTTCTGCTGTTTGTAGAGTTACATACCTTTTTTTAAGCCCTTAGTGTTTCAAAAGCTTTAGTGTCCACTTCAGACTTTTTAGAAAAGATGCTTAACTGCTAAAAGGACATGTATGAGAAAGTCAGTGTTTAAAAGAAAGAAAAATGAGTTAATTTTGCCTTTGCCCTGTGTGTGTAGTAGAGGACTCTGTAGAACAGAGATTTGGATATTTTGGGAGAAATAGTGCAGTCACACATTTGCGTTTAATCACTATCTTCCCTCTGCTGAGCCTACCCCTAGGAAGTGTTGAAGCACACCATCTGCCAGAAATGATCACTCTAACTTTTCATGCTAATTAAAGCTTTAAAACAAAGTTGACATTAATTTACGCTGGCTGTTTCGCATTATACAGGATGTTTGTGAGTATGTGCTGGTTTAATTTCTGTTTACTAGCTCTCTTTGCAGTAGCCATTTCATTTGCTTGGACTTGTAAAGACATTTTTTTTGTTCAAATTCCATTCTTTGTCTATACAGACATTTAAAAAATGGAGTCACTGATAAACAGTTGGGTTGTATTGTTCAAACTGGCTTGGAGTCAAAATACTTCGTGCATTGCTCTAAATAATGTATAATACCCTGGGTGCTTTGTTTTATCACTGTTCATGAGAGGTTCTGACCTACCAGCTGGTCAGAATTTGATTTTTTTTCCCTGCTTTTGAAGCTTTAGTTTTAACTGTGTATGAATTTGAAGTGGAGAGTTGTAACTAGAGAACTATAATTTTAATCTTTTCTTCTTTGCTTCTGTTTTAATTTTCTCTTCTCAAGCCCAGTAAATTCCTGGCTATGCTGTAAATCCTGATTGTGATTATACTTACAACACTACTTTTTTTATTGATGTGGCTACAAACATTACATTTTTGTAGGTAGAGAAGGCATAGCAGCTTTTTTTTTTTTAATACTGCCAGGATCTCAAGTGTGAACTGTCCATGCCCAGCAGGTTTGTTTTTTTTTTCATGTGGTTTCAAGCATGTTAAAAAAAGAAAAAATCAGTCTGGTAGATGTAGGGAGCCATGGAAGAAAAGATTTTTATTAGCTTGATTCTTTCACTAAGGAAATGGGCAGACCAGTAGCTCTTAATGTTTTCCAGTGCTCATTGAACCTTGTTGCAAAAGAACAAAACGTGGTGAATAGCCTGTAAGCCAAAGTGTATTTTATAGACTGGTCCTAATTATCTACACACAGGTGCAAAGAATACACTTATTTTCTGTAGTTCTGAAAGTATGGTGAGTGTGTGTGACTGCATATTTAGGTAGACTTCAGTCCCTTATTTTGAGGGCTGGTCAGCAGACTTTTTTGCCTCTTGTTTTTCTACGTCAGCTCTTTCAGACAAAGTGCTCTCATCTAGCGCTGGACTTTGTACTGCTGTAGCAGAGATTAGTTTATCTGGTTGTTTAGGATGTTCTGTTCTCTTCTGAATTTCTGATCTTCAAGGCTCTGCATGTTTGGCTGGATGATCCTCACATACTTGTCTCATATAACTGTGCAGGAAAAAATAAAAATATGTTCAATTTTAACCTTGACTAACACCACTGACATTAACAGGGTAACTTCATCAGCATAAAGCTAAGCAGGCTTACTGTTCTCCACAGCCCTAGTCCCTGGAGGGCAGAACATTTGGAAGTTGACAAGGTGTTAGTCTTGAAGTATAAAGCTATTACTGACTTAATTCTGGGTTCCCAAAACTTGTCATGTTCTCTTAGTGGTATTACCACAATAGATCAGGTCTGCTGAAGTCCTTGAATTGGCAGTTGAATTACGAAGGAAAGGAGTTGGCAAGGCTGTGCTTGGTGAGGAGAACACCATTCAGGGATTTGCTTTATCTATGTCAGAATTTGCAGCCTGTTTTGCTTCTCCAGATGCTGCAAATTCTGCTTTTCTCTGGATTTGGAGGTTGAGGTGGATCGGGTATTTAGACAGCATTTATTTTTTTCTAACTAGTGATTTTGAAAACATGATTAATTTTAATTTGAATGTGTGCTCCCTTTTTATACTAATACTGTGTGTATGCTTGTATGATTAGGTGCACTTTGAAAATTAAAAATAGTTTTTATCAAGATTTAATATATTAAGTACAATAAGTATTTTGTATGTTTCCAGTGGGGAGTAAAGTGAGTAATACTGGGGTTTTTTGTTTATAAAATGCAGTGTAGTGCTTCAAGTATGAAAATATTTGCAAGATTACCAGGAAGAAGATCGATACCTTGGTTCCCTTTTAAATTTTAGGATAAGGTGGGGAGGAATTTTTATAAATGCACAAAATTTTGAAAGTAAAAATAGTTATGGTTTTGGCATAGTGCCTGAAACTACCTCTTAGTGTGAGGTTTAAAAAAAAAAAAACAAACCTGAACTGAACTGTTTGTATGTGGTTGTGTTTCCTTAATAAGAGTAACACAAGTGTGTTGAATTTGGAGCCAGTGAGTATCTCATTGACGTCTTCCACGCACAGGTTAGGTTTTTCAAATGGAAGAATTCCTTAGATGTAGGCAATACTTCATGCTTTTTGCCACAGATTTCCCCATTCTTTCTCTTGATGTGTCCTGCTCACATGTGTACCTGCAGATTTCTGCTGTCTCAGAGGTGGGGCAGAGCTACCCGGTGAAGCTGGTAGATGTTTGTGGTAGAAGGAATGCTGTGTAGGATAAGCAGAGAATAGCTAATGTTATCTGCGTACATTCAGTATCAAATCCTCTTATCCTTTAACTCTAGGAGTTCTTGCTGTTTTGGCTTGTGTACCTTTTCTTTTTAGCCCCTCTGTCCATTGTTGGGTTCAGATTCTTCTGTTGTGAAGTTCTACTTCACCCCTCTGTTCCCCTTTGATGCTCACATCCTCTTTTTTGCTTGGTGGACATAGGCCTGCAGAACCAATGCTTCACTTCTTGATTTTTAGGGGGATTTTGGAAATCTGCCTGTGTGGGATCTTCAGAGAGGGAAATGAAGAAAACAGGAGGAAGTGTCTCAAAAAGAGAGACAATGTCTCCAGTATTAGAGACGAATTAAACAACAGTCCTTCAGCTTCTGAGCAGAGGAACTGAAGTTCCTTATGGGATAAACACAGTTTTATCGTTGTTTGAAATTAATTGTGGGATCATGACCTTATTGTTCATGAACAACTTGCCAGGTAAACTTGAGCCCAAATCCCTCAAAGCCCCAATCAAAATTAGTCAGTGTTATTTTTCAAAAATTTCCTGAAAAATTCTATTTTTTCTAGCTGTTTCTTCTTTGAGCAGAGGACACTGTATGTAGTGGAAAGTTTCTTGAATTACTCCCTCCTGATCACATCCAAAGTTCCTTCCCTGGCTCTGCTGTTTTCTGGTCTCTTCCGTAAGTGTTAAGGAGTGCCCTATTCAGGTGTACCAAGGGCTATATTGCTTCCTCATCCTGCCTCCTATTCGTATGTGTGCATTTGTTTTCCTTTCAGTCCCTTTTATATGCTCTAAATAGTAGTTCGATGTTAGATAGGTGAGTATATTCCTAATGCTTACTTGCCGTATCCAACGCAGAGAGGGATCTGATGTGACGAGATTTTTACAGTGACCTAAGGGAATAGACAGGGAGGACAGTTCTTCCTCCCACTATCAACTTCTTCAGTGCTAAAGCTATGTATTAACATTCCTGTGCTTCAGTCCAAATACACACATTCCTGAAAGATGTATCAGCCAGGTAAAAAACCTACTTTGTGAATCAGGTGTACCTAGAATTAGATGCATTTCAGATTAATTAATGGATACTGTGATTCTACTGAACATTTGTCAGTGTTTTTTTGGAATATGCGTATTCATTTTGTAAGGTTATATTGATTTTGAACACTTAAAATTTTGTGGCACTGGATTCAGGATAACTGCACAGCAACTAAAACACTCCTAAACTAAACAAAAACTCCTAAACTAAACTAAACAACTAAAGAGTTGCCAGCTGAGGATATAAGTCAACAGGCCATGTATAAACGAGTTTGTAGTAACAGTGTCTGTTTTGGATAAGTAATAGTCTTGCTGCCCAACCCCTTCTTTCACAGAATAGGTCTTGGGATAAAAGATTTAAGAAGGGCTTTGAAGGACAGAGTTTTGGCTTTGGTAGGTCTAAGTGTTAAGGAAAATAGACGAAAAAAAATGAAGATGCCTAGTCTGAACTTTTGAACAGGTTCTAGAGACTGGGACTCTGTGTGGTGCAGAAACAAATTCTTTTGGAAAAGGAAGAAAAAATGGTGTAAATTTTTCTGCTGCAGTAGGTAAACTGGAGCAAGTTGGAGGGATGCAGATTGAAGTGGTAAAAGTAAATTGCTGAAACATTATCTCTGCTGGGGCATTCTGAACAAATAAGAGTAAGTTGAGATTTCATTTAATTCAAGGAAAAGTACACTGCATTTCTTCTTGAATTTTAATTACTGCCCCTGCTCTTCTTGTGTGCACTGCAGGTCATCACACAGTTGGTCACAGCGGTTTGCACTTCTTTCCGCTGGTGTTTGAATGAGTCATGTCCATGGTCTGTGCAGCTGTAGGCAGAAGGGTGGAATGCCCTTAGGAATGTAGCAGAAGTGCGTGTGTGAAGCAGAAGCTGCTGGGGGATAAAATCAGTGGATCTTTTCTTCTAGTTTGCAGTACAAATAAAATCACTTTATGCTGCATATACTGAAACATACCATGTCCAGCATGCTCCAGCTTGCCCCTTCATACTTAAGTAGCGTGTATTTCAGAAATCTCCCCTCTCAGAGAGGGAGAGATTTCAAAGACACAAACTGAAGAAGGCATGTGATCCCATCTGGTCGTCTTACAGCAGTTCTGTCCGTGTTAGCAGCCATGCAACAGCTTGGTACATTTTCAGGGTCTCAGGGTCCCTTTCAGCCTCTATTGTCTTTACTTAGATTTGGCATTGGCACCATTGGGGTTGGAACTATTCAGAAAATAGTTCTCATGATTTCTCTTTCTATGGGGTAGAAAGGAGATACTTTTGAAAATGTCCCCAGGAAAAGTCACTTTAAATGGACTACTGTATTTTCATTCACCAAATACTGGCAATGTGTCCCAATGTTTTCCCCACAGGTACAGTTACAAAAGTGTGAAGTAGCACAAAGCTGACTCAGGGCCACTCTGTAGTTTCCGCCACTGTAAGAATATTTAAATGGGAGTTGAATGATAGGGAGGATTTGGGCAACTTGATGTTACTGCTGTGTCCGCACTTAAATTTTGTTCAAGTTATCACAGCTAATTTATAATTGTAGCTGATTGTTCTGTGAGAATGCCAAGGGCCTGGAAGATGCAGATACGTCATATGGCTTAGTGCATTAAGGTCTGCAGGATTTTTTATAGCACCAATGATGAGAAGAGGTAATGTACAATGTTAGAAAGGTGGAGGTTTTCATAGAATCAAACAGCTAAAGATTACAGCCTATCTGCTTAAAGATTTTTTTTTTTATTGAAGCGGTCCTATAGAGAACTATTGGACAAACCTCAGAGTCTGAAAAACAGATGATGTTTGAGTTACTGAAATTCTGGCTATTCTCCAGCACCCACTGAACTGAACAAGGGATGTTGGGATTGAATGCCAGGATTCGGCTTTTCAATAACATCATTGACTGTGAGTATGTAAGAATTTTATGAGATATTTTAGGAGAGTGAGTAGTTACCAGGATGTCAAAGTTTTCTTCACCCAATTTTCATGTTTGGTTGCTCATTGTCTTCAAACCCATGCAGGATTTTAAATTGGCAGTATGATAGTATTTAGTTTGTCATACCAGAAGTATGACTAAAGTTGGTTATAGTGATTCTTTTTTCTTCATTTTAGCCAGTGACTGTTCATGGTGACAAGTTCAAAAGGACACTTTTTTTTTCTTTTATCTTTTAATTCTCCCCACACATTTGACTGTCACTTAGAGGTGTTGGGAAGTATAGAAATACCGTGCAATAACAGCTGAAATACATCCCATTTTCTTATCTCAGTCAGCTCTAGTTATATTTTGAAGCAGACCTCATACAGTGATAATTCCTATTTTCTGAGAAATTGTTTCTCATTGTGCTCAAATGTATCACTACTTGCTCATAGGTAGTCAATGCCAACCAGTATGGCGCCAAACTCTTCATTGTTGCAACAGATGTTGCTATGGGGAGAAGGAGAGGGAAGTGGAAGAGCGACTTCACCTTTTTTTGTTTTCTTGCCTTCATCATCTTCTGGGGTTGCTGCAGCTCCACACTTGCTTGCAATCTCTGTGTATTTTCTTGGCCATATCAGCAAGAAACCCATGCATGAAAAAAAAGCACGTAAGAATCTTGATAAGAATTTTGAAACTGGAGTGAAAAGAAATTGAGATAATTTCCAAGGACTGCTAGGGAGAGATTAAAGGGTTGTATGTCTGCAAGATCAGCCAGCATTGAAAAAGGGATTGTCAGATGTCAGTCTCTAGAGAGAATGTGTTTCTGGCTAGGAAAAGCCTCAGAATCATGAGGGCTAAGATTATGATGATTTCTTTTAATGGTCGGATATTACTGGAGGAGTGTTTACACTTACACAGACCTTGTACATGTGGAGGAGGCAACTGAGGATTTACACTACTCAGGGAATGGCTTAGTTACATGTAGCAAGTCAGGTGCTTTTTTTCTTCTTTTTTGTTCCTGTGAGTAAAAACGTGCTGGAAATGGATTTTGTCACAAAATGAGGGGATAGCAAGAGGTGGCAGCAGTAGCAATACCCAAAATAGATGTGGAAGTCTGCTTGCATCCCTCTCTTAAATTCCTTTCTGTGAGAGAATGGGTACGGAAGGAGCATGTGTGTCCTGCTGCATACTTAACTTCAGCTTGAGGTCTTCTGAAAAACTTCTCTGTTCCAGGGACATCATTCTGTATTAAATATGCTTTTTATCTGAGTGGAAGTAGGTCTTATCTGATTCAGGAGTTAGTTTTATTTGATTGCCTTCTAGTTATGTTGGCTAACTGCTTAATGTGGTTTTCTGCATGTAATGTGACAGTATTGTGGTGGAATCAAATGATAGGAAAAGGCAGTAGTTAATCTTTACTCTTAGTTACTGCACATCTATGGAGGTTACCTTTCCTTGAAAATAACTAGAAAAATTTGCGCAAAGATGAATGCTTAGATAACAAGGGAAGATGGGCAGGGAGAGGAGTATGCTTGAAGACAGGTATCTGTGCTGGGTAGTGCTCCAACATAAACATCTTTCTGTATGACTCAGGGTGAATTACAGTGTTTTGTACATTTTGTTGTGGGTCAGCTTACCAGATAAAATACTGCAGTACTTGTGAAGATACTTGTTACACCATCCATTTTCCAAAGCCAAACACTTTCAAAGCACTTTTGTCATGTGGATGCTGAAAGGAATGCAGGTCACTTCTTCCTCTGCTCTCTTCTGGACGTCCTGCTTTGTATACCAGTAAATAAACTGTTTTGTCTTAAATCTTCTCTACCTCTTTCATTTTGCTTTGACTTGGTCTGTCCTAGGGATCATTTGCCTTGTAGCAGAAGGTGGGAGCGGTGGAGTCTGTAGGAAGGCTGGTCTGCAGGAGTGCAGGCTGTAAGTGCAGACCAGAACAAGACAGGCTTGCTGCCAGAGTAAGCAGGTTTGTTCTTTCAGAGTGTGTTGCACATGCAGTGCTGGTGGACCCTTTGTCCTGAAAGATTCCACAGGCAAGTGAAGAACTAAACTGCAAAGTTTTTCCAGGAGCATTTGGTACTGGAACAGCTTCCCACAGATCATTTGAATGTGAGAAGCGTGCTTAATGACTTTGCTGAACTGATTAAAAATGGGATTTTTTTTTTCCCAGACAAATTGCGAAGTGTTGAGAAGGAAAACATCTCTTCTGTTTAGAAGCTTTCTTTTATTTTTCCTCTGTGCTTCACACCTGTCTTCTCTCTTATGCTTGTACATGCTTTATGCTCATACAGTTTATCAAGGTGACCCTTCTTTGTATATTGCATAGGAAAAAGTTTCAAATGGTCCAAATTCTATTTCCATTGAGTTTTCCAGCTTTTTATTCTTTTAAACATCAGTTGAGAATGTAATTTGACCCTTGATGAATACTGAGATAATGTGAAACAGCAACACATTATTACAGCCTGGACAGTTGAGCACCATCATTTTATGGAGAGGGCTCAGTATTCTGATATTCTGGATTAAAATCTGTTAGGGAACAAGACTAAAAATTAAGTATAAAATAATGGCATAGTTTCAGATGATATGCAGTTACATTCAAAACAACACAGGGAATTCAGAGATTCAGACTGTTTTCTGGATTAATTCCAGTGCAACCCAAATTCTACATTTCTGAAGCTGCTTATCAGGTTTCTAGTGTTGCATCTTTGCAACAGCTCCCACCAAAATTGATCCTGTTTCTAAAATTTATGGAGATCTGTTGTCCATGTGGCAAGCTTGATTGCTGTAACAAGTGCCTGATCCCTCTCTAAGTTGGCACAGTTTTCCTTGTGCCTGTTCCATGTTTGTAGTTAAGGGCAGTACTGTGTGTGTGATCCCTGTTCTGTAGGTCCTGTGGAAAACATCCAGTCATGTACTGCAAACTCTGATAACTTGCTAGTTCTCAAATAGAAACAAATATACAAAATATTTTGAAATATAAATAAAAATAAACATATTTTATGGAAAGAGTTGTAACAGTGCAAGGCTCTTCAGTTAGGCTTCTGTGCCCTTTGCCATCTGTCTGTATAGCAAACCTATGATGAGATTTTTATTTTTAGATTAGGGCAATGACTTGATTATCTGGCATTCATATAATTGTGATGCTGAAATTAGGATTATTTTGAGAACTTTTGCTTTGTATTTATAGAAAGTTAATGTTGTACATTCTATTTCCTGGAAGCAGTGCCCTCACAGTGCTATCAGAGGCAGTAGTTTAAATGGGAAAACATAAAAGCAAAGAAATAAATTCAAAAGCCATTGGGAGAGCTCACTTTTACATTTATTTCAAATATTTTAGGTGGCAAATAAGTATTTCAGGTATCTGGTAAAATTTCAAGAATTTTTTTGTTTGTTTAAAATGGTATAATTAACTTTATTTTGCAAATTAAGTACTATTGACTCCACTACCTGTTCTTCTAGAAGAAATTAGTGATTTATATGTTTGTTAAAAATTAGATAGCATAGGCTAACAAGCTTTTTAACAAGTATTTTAATGTGACCTAATAGCATATTGCTCATATGAATGCATCTCTTCTGTATGAAGTTATATTTGGACTTACCTTTTTTTTTGTTTGTTTTTCTGTCTGTCTTTCCCTCCTGGTACTATTTTCATACAGAGATCAGAATATTCTGGATCCTACATTGGAATATGTTAAGGTAAGGTACTGTTTCTTACCCTCAAAATATTTTCTTTGGTCTATACCCAGCACTGACAGAGCATTTCCAGTCATTTTTAGGTAAATAGTGCAGCTGTCTATCTTTTGGTACAGAGAAACTAAATATGTATGTCAGATTTTTTTCTTACAGCTTCAGAGAAATACTTGTACTTCAGATGTAGGTTGCATTTTAGATGGGGCTTCTTTACAGTTACATGGTGATTGCCTAAATCCTTTCTTTGGTTAGCAGATTAAAATAAGCTGTGTTTTTTGCTGATGAATTTCTGAGGAAGTAAAGAAACATATCTGACAATATCATAAAAATGTCAAATTTAGGTTTGCAGTTCTAGCACTATACTTACTGAATTTACAGGTAAAAATTCACTTCTGGTCCAAAAAGTGGCTGCCACAGGAGACTCAGAACAGCTGCTGGATTTCTGCTCTGAGCAGGTACTTCAGTGTGTGAGGTCCCTGCCCTCAATCCCAGCCGAAGTTGGGATATGGTAGAGAGGAGAAGGTCAAAAGCCTTCTCAGGAGTGCTGTGGAAGAGGGGATGCCAGAGGCAACAAAGTGGTGGACATGTTAATTGCTGTATTTAATTGACTGTGCTGTACTGAGTATGCGGTTACAGTTTTAATAATGTGACTGAGTAGAAGGCAGAGGTGTCATGTGCCAATTCATCAATATGTGTGTCATGTCTTGTTGCAGCAAGTTCTGTATAAATGTGGTTTCTGGTCTTTCCAACTTTTCTAGTAGAAGCTTGTCTTGGCCTCTTGTCAATAGCAGTGGTGCTCAGCTTAGTTATTAAAACTTTGATGTTGAGAAGGAAAGCCTGGGGAAAAGAAACTTATGAGGGAGGATACAAGGGTTACTGATCCCTTCTCTTCCCCTTCCTTTTTCATTTTTTCCTGTCTATACCCCTACCTTTAGTGACCTGTGAGTTTGGATCCTAGTTCAGTGGTGTTATAACAGGAATTCTAGACAAGAAATCTCGAAATTTCAAACAACTTTGAAAAATATGCAGAAATTTTTTTTCTAATAAATATAACTCCCCTAAACAATTTTTGTCTGTAAAATTGTAGGTTACTGTTGATTCCAGAAATGTGTTCTTACACAGAAGTCAAGCAATTATAAATAAAGGAGGTCTCTTGTCAGTATTTTGTTTATCAGTTAACTCTAACTGTAAAAGCTGTGGGTGGATTCGTACCAACAGGATCTTGGACTCCCTTTGTTGGCTTCAGTTTTAACAAGGATGTGTTCATTTTCTTCTGTAACTTACCGTATGGTAACTATTACATTAATGTTGTTAAATTTTCCAGATCCTCAAATACATTGTGGTGGCAGGTATAAACTGCCAAATACTAACCTTCTTAAGCTGAAAAAATTGGTTCCTGCAGCAGGTTTATACCCCCGTTGCCATTCGCACAAGTCTCTTTGCTATATAATCTGTACATATGTAGTTTGAGTTAGCCGGTAGGTTTTGACAGATGTTGCTTAAGTGGTTAGAAAAAGAAAAAAAAGTGATAGAGAAGAGGAAGAAAACAACAAGAGCACTTTTGGGAATCATATTTTGCTGATTAAGGATATGAAAGTTCTGAGTAGCACATTTATATTTCTAGTGCACAGGAAAATATAGTTAGTACTGTCTCTCAACAGAGGAGTGTTGATTTACTGACTGAAAATATATAAACGTGAGTATGTTTGTTAAACTTGAAGCATGTGTGATGTATCACTCATACATAAAAACTCACACTGGAACTAATTGTACATTGTAATTGTAAAGTCTTGATTCTTGTTTCTCTCATGTTGCTATTCAGGTTGGAAAGAGAAGAGAGACTTTGGATTAATTTGTCTTGAAAGAATTGCATTATCTTGAAAGTAATACATGGCACAAATTTAAGTTGTGTTAGGGTAGTTTGGCTGCTGGCAATTCTACCCAAGAGTTACAGTCCCACGCGAATTGTACCGTGTCAGGACCCTGAGGGCATTAACTGTTCCCAGGTGTCCTGGGCAGCCTCCCCTGGGACCTCCACCCACACCCTGAGCAGGGGCTGCATCAGGCTGGGCCTTCAGCCCCTGCCTCAGGTGTTCAGCAGGTGTTTCTGCCCCTAGTCCTGTTTCCAGGTGCTGTGTAGGAAGCCCGGGACAGACTTTACACCTGGCCTGTTACCTCTCTTGTCTGAGGCTCTGGAATGTGATGGGAGCTGCTGGTGTCCCCATCCTGCTCTCCTTGGTTGGGGCTGTGCCTTGTGAGCACGGTGCCCACCCTGTGCTCTGGGATCGCTGTCCCGCAGGGAGCAGCCCCAGTCCTGTTGCTCCCTGCCACACTCCTTGGAGGTTGCTATTTTGATAGAATCAAAGAGGTGGTATTCTCATAACGGAGCTGCTTTATCAGACTGCACAGTCGTGCCTACTCTCCTTCAAGACAAGCAGCAAGTTTTAAACTAGCTAGATTTAAAAAGCATTTTACAAAAAGACCTGGGCACAGACCAGTGTTCTGGTTCATTCTGCTGGTGTTGGTTATGTGCTGGTTCACAGCGAGAACAACATCATGTCTGTTGTGGTCACAGTGACTACAAGCAGATAGACTGATGGTAGACTTCAAAGCTGAGCGTAGCATTTTGCTTTTTAGCAAACCTTTCCTTGCTGAAATCTGGTGACTGAAGGTAATATAAATAAATCCTTGTGTTCAGAAATACCCTGAACAGAGGAAAGGCAAAATAAGGTGGGTGTTTTCTGCTGTTTTATTCTGCTCAGGATACAAGACAGAAAATACTGATTATAGAATTCTTTTTCCAGAGAATGTTCTCTATAGATGAACTCTGGCTTCTAATTCTTTACATTACTCACAAGTTGGCAGTTTAGTGCATCTTGAACATTGATGTATTAGTTCCTTCGGTATATAAAGACAGCTAATTATGCAAAAGCAAGTTCTAAGGGGAGAAAAATGTACTGATTTGCTGAAGTCCGAGTATACTGAAGTGTCCATATGGCTTCAACTCTTCATTGTATTCACAGCGCTGCTGAAACCATGGTCACAGTTAAATGGCTCTTTCAAAAAAAACCTTTTATGGTAGAAGTGAAAACAGGCCAGACTGCTTTGAGTCAGGCTGCTACCCAAGTCATGAAAGAAATTCAGGGACACAATAGCACGTTGTACATTCTGTGAGATTTTTACAAGTTTTATGAACCATATAATAGATCCATTGGTAGCCTCTGCAGGTCCTTCCCACACCCTGAGTCTGCACATCCACAGGACAGATTCCTGCAGCAAGAGAGAAAGAATCAATTGCTGGCAGATTAGAGTGTATCACAGCACTTTTTGTGAGTCATTTTGATCAAATTCATGTGAACTAAAGATAGCTTTCAGTCCCATTCCTATTCACTATAAATACTTCAGGATCTTTTTATTGAATACTGTGCTGTAATCACTGAAGCTATATCAGGGTGAAAAGAAAAAATAAGAGATTTCTCTTCTCCTTTCATGGAAACCTTTTAAGCATTTCCTGTGGAAACAGTGTTTAATAATTACAGAAATACATATCAGCAGTGAGCTGATAAATATTACTATGGCCTGAAATTTTGGAATTGTATTCCATTAGAGGAAAAATTGGAACATTTATGACTGTCTTCTCAGCATGGTCATGTGGGAAGTTTATATTTAGATTCAGACTTGAAAAAATTGTTGCTGGTTTAAGGAAGTTACAGCTGCAGAAAAAGTTTCTTGTGAAGTTCTGCTCAAGGATTCTTGTTTGTCTCAGCCCCACAGTGTTAATTTTTCTCCCTATTTTTACTCTTCCTTGATTTTGCTAGAAAGCAAACTGTCATAGAAATTACTGTTATTCATCTTGGATTTGGTTAATGCAACTGAAAATAAAATTCTAATGACATTCAAGTGTGTTGAGCATTATCTAGAGCTTTACAAGATAGGACAATATTTTGTGGGTTTAGTTCAACTTAGGGGAACTTAGATCAGGTTATGAGATTTATTGATGCAGTTTGTATAGTTAATTGCACAAATTCATAATATTGTGGATGCCAATCCAGTATAGGCATGGGTGTTTGACTCTCACCATCCTACTGGCTGAAGATACTGTGGTAAGAGGGTGATCAAACGTAAAGTTTATATCTGTGTATGTAAGTTTAGGAAAGTTTAGAAAAAAATCTGTGTCAGCATGACAAGTAGCCACAGTGTGGTAAAGAATTTTTTGTGATGACAGTGAAATTTCCTTGCAGGCAGCCTTTTTTAGACATGGAAATATATTCGAGAAATCCCCACCTCGCTGGAAAACTTGCCAAGTCCAATGTATTCTTGTTCATGCTGTGTATCACGCTCCTGCAGAAACTTGCCTGTTGAGATGCGAGCTGAGACTTGTGAGCAGAAAGTTTGTTGGGTTTCTGCCTTGTCTGACAGCATTAAGTAGCAGAGCTGGGAGGAATGCCTGACACTAAGTCACCACATGATCAGGAGGTTCTTTTTGAGTGTGTAGGGTGATTTAAGGACTTCTTTTGCACACATTTTGCTACTGCAGCAAGGACAACAGTTTGTCACAGAAGGTGCAATTATGAGATGGAATGTGTTCTGTGAGGAGAGAAGCCGTATGCCCATGTGGCCAACTTGGACTTTAAACATCTCTGTCACTACGGATTTGTCATCCAACTCAAAGATCATCAGTGATGTCAGTAAGGCTTCAGAGACAGTTCCTCTTTTTTTGTTTCTCTGCTTAGCAGGAACAGAAGTATCACAAACATCATTCCACAGCAGTTGCCTCTTGTATGTCAGCTGTGTAATTCAGGCATAGAAGATTCTGTTAGGGCCAGTCTGATGTTAAACGCCTGTAATTTTCGGTCTCAACTGAAACCTTAGGTTTGATTCTCGATGGGTGGTTGCTGGTTGTGCACTGCCCTCTGCTGGAAAAGAAACACTTGACTGGATATTTTTAATCAGTTCATGTTTATTCAAATCACGTTTCATAGTAATTTCTTTGTAACTCTGCTAGGAACCTGACTGTTGAAAGTTTGTTGCTTTTTCTCAAGAGGCACAGAATGGGAGGATTCTTCCCCTCCTCCCTGTCATCGTTAGAGAAGTAGCTCTTAGAGGGAACTTGCGAATTTTTTTTTTTTGTCAGGGTGTCGCTGAGATTATTAGAATAAATGTTCTGATTTGTCCAAAACTTCCAACAAAATAGATTCTTTATGATCCCAAAATAATCTGCTCTACCTTCCCAGCTAGATAAGTCTAAGGATCTTTTAATTGTTAAATTGTTATTGTGAGAAAAATTTTCCTAAATTGTGATATTTTGCACAGAGGTTTGGGTTTGGGGGTTTTTGGTTTGNTACCTCTGTCTTCTGTTCATAACCTATATTTCATTTTCTAGTGGGATAAGTTTGTGCTGTTGCAGTAAGTTGAACAAAGCATCTTGTCTTTTACTTTTAGTCCTGTTCTGGTGATAGGAAAATTTCTGGTAGTAGAAATTTTTTTTCAGCCTTATATTAGGCTTGTTTCTTAAAATGTCTGCCCTTTCCCTACTTAAAAGAGGCAGCTATTTCTTTAAGTATGTATGGTAATTGTTCCTAAAAGCTTTAATCAACCCAGGAAAAAATAAATACTTAAGGAGTTACATGTATTATTGAAATTCAGCAGCTCTCAAGTATTTAATTCCCCTGAAATCATGGTGAGAATCTTGCCCTGTTCATTTGGAGTTAAAGAAATTTTATCTTACTTGGTACAGTGCAGTTATTCATAATTAATGGTGGAATATAAACCCCAAGTTTCAGTGTTTTCTCTTGTTGAATTTTGTTTGACCAACAGGCTGGTCTCTGAAAATAAGGTTGAGTCAGCAGTTCTGTAATGTTTTGGCTGCAAAGTGATGAATAGAATGTGAGCTGGCATTTGCAGTAAATTACGCAGGAAGTATGATTTTACAGCTCTGTAAGACAATGCACTTTCAGTCTCCTGTCCTAGTTCATGTTTCCCAGAACAGTGAACCCCAAGTTAGCCTGTGCCTGTTAGGAGCCATTTGCTCTTTCCCAGCCCCCAACTCCTGAACGGCCTGGTTAGCTCTAAGGTCTGGGTTTTCCTGTGGTTGCAGGGGTTTGTGAGTTCTTTTGGTTGGTTGAGGTTTGGGGGTTTTGTAGGTCAGGGCCGAGGGGAGTTAGTGTACTGTGAGGAGGAATATTTTTTCTTTGTGAATGATAATCCTTATAAGAATTGAGTCTAGAGGATAGTGGCTTTCTAATGATTCTGGCCTTCATTGTGAAGTCTTTTAGCAGTGCATTCCCCTCTCTGGATACATTCTTGTGTTCCCCTCTCCTGATGCTGAAATGGAGTTTAGGGTATTTTGCTTATGGGAGCATATTCTGTAATGCTGAGGGTGCTTTAGTAAATATAAAATGCTGATAATTCTTAGAGCAGTAAGCATCCTCTCTTTGCATGTTAATGGTTAATCTTACATGTTATCTTACCATGGATTTGACCCAGATAATGTCTGTATTCTACTTCCTCTGTTGTTACTCATTAACTCTCAAGTGATGTTCTGGTCTAGTCCTCAAAAACCACCACGTGAAATGATTTTTGAGTTGAAAATTATAAAATTACTTTGCTCCAATTTCCTTGGCACCAATTGTAATACTAGTAGCAGTAGCTACTTAGTTGACCTTTTCAATACCTTTGTTTGAGGATCAGTAACTGCTGTGAGGTCTTATTTACTGATGAGAAACATAAGCTGGAAAGATCTGAATCTGAAACATGAGATAGAAGTCCTGGGGTACAAAAAACAGGTCTTGTTTTAGCTGTAGTGATCTTGTGAAACTTGGATGTAAACTAATAACGTGTTTTCTCCAAAATATTAATCCCAGTGGTTCTCAAATGCTGACAGAATGGTTTGGGTTTCCGGGACCTCAAAAGATACCTAGTTACAATCCCTGCCTTGTGCAGGGGCACCTTTCATTAGACCAGGTTTCTCAGGGACCCATCCAGCCTGGCCTTTTGATAATATACCCATGTCAAAATGTCTGTGTCAGTGAAATCAAATATGGGTATATGGTGATGTGCATTTATTTTTTCAAAGAAAGAGAAAAAAAAGGGGGGGAGGGCTGTTTTTTAGTTTTCATGCTTTTGAAGATGGACTAATAGCAAAAGCTGTCAGGGACATGAGAACGTTTCTATTTAACTCCATACAACGCTTCACTGTTGATCTTTCGCTGTCTGTACGCTCATGAGCCACAAGGGGGAGTGAGTATATAATGTGTGGAGAGCAGATGATGTGGGTGGTTTTTTTTTTTTAATTGGTCCTCTTACCAATAAAGTCTAGGGAGTAAAGCTCCTAATCTCTCAGAACTGTGTTTACAAATAATAATTAGAATAAGACTGGTACACTGTGTGTGTCTGTCTTGCCTCTTTTTGGAGATACACTGAGATACAGTTCAGCCTGCACAGAGGGCAGCAGGAGCATTGGGACGTTTCAGTTGGGATGTCATCTACTGATACGTGCTGTCAAAGGAGCAGGTTGGCCTGACATTTTTGTATGTTGGACATTTATAGAAAATGAGCATCTACACAAATAATGGAGCATAATGTTGTGTTGGCTGTCTAGAATACCTACAGGTCATTTGCCTCCATGCCCTCTAATTTTTTCATTAGTAAAATGTTGAAATATTTTTGAAAAGCCAAGCTCTGACAGAGCCCAAGGGACTTGTAAGTTTTTTTTTTGAGTGCTACACTTCCAAAATATACGTCCTTTGTATAAAAGGGAAGTATTTTAGGGTATTCAGGAGTTTTAGATAATTAGCTGATATTTTAAAGGCATCCAATTACCCTGAGGAAGTAACACATTTTTTTCATCTTTCCATTATATTTAGAATTTGTTTAAATCTCACACAAACAAGCACTTTACTCTGACAGGACTGGGGAGACTTTCAAAAACAGAAGTCTGAACTTGACGATTGTCTTAATGCCTTATTTTTATATTCAAGACAACTCTGGTATGCTGATCAGTGAAGTTACTTAGACTAATCAGAGCTAAGTCAGAAGGACAGAGAAGAAGGTATTACCCATAAACTGTGAACTAATTCTGCAAGGAAAGGAAATTTATGCCTTTTCATAACTTTTTATTTTCTCCAATCCAAGGAACAAATTGAAGTAAAAATAGGTGGGGCATTACAAAATTATTTCATGTTTGTACATGAGTTGGCAGTCAGTAGGTGGAGCTCAAGAATACTTGTGCTAGTTTTTGGTAGGATCTATTAAACCTGCTGGTGGCTTCATAATAGGAGGGTGTCTAGTAGGAAAGACAGACCTACTGCTGGATTACTTTGAAAAAAATTTGAACTTTTATAACTAAAACATATAAATCTCAAAGGTATTTAGATGTCTTAAAGTGCAAATTAGGACCTAGTAGGAAGCTGATAAGCAGGTTGGGCATTTATTTCTTGTACCTGCCAACCTGGGTTTTTATATGAGTAGAATTTCAAAGAGATTTATTCAAGCAGCAGTGTAAAGTAAATAGATGCAAATTCTGTTTTCTCACTATTCCTGTACAACTGCAGCGTATTTCTGAGACTGCCTCACGGAACCACGATAGAAAGGAATTATGCTGACCTCTCCCACACCACACCTTGCAATGCAAACAAGGGTAATTACAGCTGCAGCTCTCTCTGTTGATTTATGATCAGAACCAACAACAGCATGCAGGAAGTGAGGTTATCTGAGAGAACATGAAGTCAGTTCTGTTTAAAACTGAGACAGGAATGGTAGGACATGAGCTGGGAGATGGGATTTTATGTGCCTGCAGACATTTGAGTTAGGAACAGATAAAAGTAAGCCTTCTGACAGTGTTGTCATCCCCTTTCTTCCACTTATTCTACACTTTAACAGGTGTTCAGCTGTAAAGTTGGGCACTACCTGTATTTGGAGGCATCTGCCCCAGAGCTTTGTTAGAGGCAATGTGCCATATCTGCAGGACTTACTGCTAAAACTAACTAGGAGTGGGCATGGTGCAGATGTTGTTTGCATGAATAAATTATTTGTTAGTTGTCCCCTGTTTCCTGACTTTTTATTACATTTAAAAAGAACAGATAACTAGTTTGGCAAAAACTCCTATGGATTTAATGAAAAATGTTTCGACTGAAGATTTAAGTTTTTATTTTCTTTGGGTTTTTTCTTTCAATTCCTGTTGTACTTTAGTACAACCGCAGAGTTGCCATTTTGTGGCCATGGGCACCCAGACCGTGTTCGGTCCTGGCCCGTGTGGTGGGGACGTGTCGGTGTGGTGTCCCTGAGCAGCGCTGCTCGGGGCTGGCTCTGATCAAAGCTCTGCTCCTGACCCTTGTACAGTGCCCCGTGCTGTCCTCCATTTGCGCCCGGCTTCCTGCCTGCATTGTTTACTTCCATTTAGTGCACTGAAACGTAAAGCATCACATGTGTTCCACTGAATATTCTTAGGCTGATTTGAATGCTTAAATGAATAGAGCAGTGCAAAGCAAAGTGGCAAGCCAACAATTCCCTCATTTAATTTAGTCTGAAATCACCTCCCTTTCTCTAGTATGAAATCACAAATCATAATAATTCTGTGCGTGAATTCTAAGCACTTCCGTGACTGGTATTTGATTCAAAATAACCTCTTGTAGCTCTGGAGACTGTTTTGATAACTTCAGACTGCTTGTGAGTTTTCAGACGTTTATATTTTCAAGGAGTGTGGTTGCTTTACTTGAGCCACTTAAAATCTTGAAGTCACTTTTTTCTTGGTTGGTTGGTGGTTTTTTGGGGGTTTTTTTTGGTTTTTTTGTGATGGGAAAAAAAATAAACTGACCTCTACTAAAGAAATTATCAAATTATCCCTACATTTTATCTCATTTGACCTGTACAATTAAAGCAGCCTAAGAAGATTCCTTGTGAGCAGGTTCACACTATCCTGTGTGAACACCTCAAGCTCCTGTGTATTCAGTGTGCTGTGAGTGAGCTGGACAGAGTTTAGGTGTGTCAAGGGAACACTGGGTAATGTAAACCAGGCCATGAAAATATCCTAAATGACTTTAGAGGCTTTGTAATAGATGGGGTTAGCGGAGACTGCTTAATTTCTCTTCCTAATGGGCTATTAGGAGCTCCGCACAGAATATATGTTCAAGTGTGAACTCATGTGGCCATAGATTCTATGAACTTAGAAATCCTTTCTTATTAAGCTTGGTTATCAAAGTTATCAAAAATAATGTAGCCAACCATACACAGAAACAGATTAAGGGATTATCAGATAATTTAAGATTCTCAGCAGAATCTTTGAAAACAAAGAAATAAAACTGATGGTTGAACTTCTGGTGCTGGAGAGCATTTAGAATACATCAATAGATGACTTCACAAAAGGATCGTATTTGATGTTTCTAAGGTACAATAAACAGGTTTGTTTCTCTTGTGCTGAGTCTAAGAACCCAAAGTACCAGCAAAAAATTGAAGGCCAGGAGAGTGAAAATGTGACTAAGCCATCCTTTGTTTCTCTGAGTCAATATTTAAAATGTAAATCTTACCTATGTATGAAGCATAATTGGAGCAGCCTGAAGGCTGTTCTCAATCATGATAGCCATCAGTGCAGGACATACCATACTATCACCCAGAGGTTTCTCACATACTCTTTGGGATTCCTTCCAGTAATTAATTTTCATACTGCTGTATTGCAGTGTCTTGAAAAAGTTGTAATCCATTCATTGAGCTATCTAGGCAGAAGTCATGCTAACCTTAATAAAAAGAAAAATCCCATTGGTTTAATTTTTAAAACATTAAAAATTTACTATTTAAATAAAGTATCCTCTTTCCTATCAGTTATACTGTTGATAAAAACCATCGGCAGCTGCTGTATGAAATTGTACGGTATTAGTTTTTAAGATTCATTATTTCTGGCATTCTCTCAACATAGTTAATTTTTGATTCTTTACTTCATTACAGACAGGAAATAAGGATCAGGCAGTTACCATTTGTATTAGACCTGCCACTCCAATTCTCCTTTAAAACAAAAAAAGGGGGGGGGGGTATTCTTGATGGTGGATAGGAACCTTTGTTGAAATTTTAGTATAGGTTTACACATTGATAGGTCATAGTATTCCTGTCCTTTTTTTTTCCTACCCCATAAAGAACTGTTTGAAACTTCTAAATCTTTTCAGGGCAGAAGTGGTCCACCACGCTGCTAAATCAGTTGTTTCTGCTGCCAAAATAGCTAGGTCATCCTAATAGCCCTTCTTGTCACTTACTGTAGTTTGTGTTGCTTATCTTGATAGTTTCTGTGCATGGTATTCCAAGGGAAGCCTTAGTGTGTGATACTAATTCTTGCCAGCATATTAAGTCTTGCCAGCACTCTAAAGCAAAAACACCTTGATTAATGCAGTCTTCAATTTAATTTCCCTTTTTATCATCCCTCCCTCCTGCCCTTCCAGTTTTAAAATTGGATTAGGGTGTTATTATGAGAATGTTTGATTAATGTTCTTCAAAAATACAGTCCTTAGTGAGGTGTCCTGCCACAGTACCAGAAAATTTTGGTCAAGAAACAAGCATCACTGCTGAGGCTTTTGTATTTGAAGTTTTGCAGGTACCTTTTAACCTTCTCTTCTCTGGCTACCTGCTAAAACAATCCTTTGGAGTTCCTCAAAGTGGAAAAATAACTCAAAGTAAATTAAAATATGCTGCAGCACAGTGCAAAGAGAAAAGGAGGGTACTTTCACATTCCTATTATATTACCTACTCATTCATTGTTTGAGTTGGTCATAAAGCCCTCTTCAGCAGGACGTCATCTTCAAAGTCAGTATTTTCAGCTTCTTTTCTGGCCAGTCTTACATCTTTTTTCTTGCCAGGTTTATTACATTACAGTCCATTTAATGTTCTGTTCTTTTATTCCTACATTGTTTTCCTTTTCTCAGAAGGGTCTCTGGCATAACATCTCCTACACATTACCAAGTAGTCTGGCTACCTTTATGAGCGTTCTGGGTTTGGTGCTGAACCTGGTGGTAGGTACCTGCAAACCTTCCAGGGTCAGATAGGTAAAAACTTTACACATCTCACTTCCATTTCCTTGTTATCAGCACTGAGGTTTCCTCTTCTTTTCAGATAGGCTCTCCATCCCATTTTCTGTGAAAGGCAGTGCACGTTTTGTCTTTTATCAGTGCTGCTGCTTGGTTTGTGGACCAATTCCTATTGCTGGATGCAGGCACTGAGGGCACTTCCCATTGTTCAGTCAGTGTGGGAAGGGAGTACTCTGTTATTAGGTGAGAGGTACCTTGCAAGCAATACCTGAGGATATAAGTAAGTCTTTAATATGTGTCTTCCTAATTATGTAATATACTCGTTGCTGATGAAAAAGACAAGTAACTATTCATTTTAACCACTCCTTGGGAATAATTTACTCCTATCCAAGATCTGAAATATCTGTGACTTCTGTATTTTTTGGTACCACCAAAGTAATAATTGATTGATCTCTTCAAAGTTTCTCATTCTTAAGTGTTACAGGTTGTCTTGTACCCCACAATCCAGTCCATTTGCTTCCCTTTCACCAAATCCGTTAACTAGGCTGCTGTGAAGGTGATGTCTCTCATAGTTACCATAATTACCCAGGTTGTTAGCCTCTTTTTTGCCCTGGTTCTCGAGAGAGCCTTGGGGTACGTCAGGCAGATTCTTTGCTGATGAGCAGTTTGCTGACTGGTCAGTAAGCTATGGACTGTGCTGTCCAAGAGAATGGAATCACAGACACAAATAAAACTGCTGCTTTTTATTTTGTTGTGGTGCTTACTTCTACTTTGCCAAATCAGACAGTCGTTAATTCAGTTCTTTCTCAGACAATTTGCACAATCCCATGGGACTATCACCAAGATAAAGCTGTCCACTGAGAGTTTTAAATGCTGAAGGTACCTTGGTTACCTGACTATGACACTGACAATATTTACAGGGCTGGTTTCTTGCTGTTTTTTCCAAGGACTATCTGCCTGAAGCTTTCTAATTAAAAATAAACAGATTTATCATTTTCCTTGGTTACTGAAGCTCAGTTCTTACAGTTGTCAAACAGTAATCAACTGCTTTTCCTCTTTTTTTTTTTTTTCTTTTATGTGTGTTTAATTGATGATGCAGGCAGAGATGTTGCATGATTGAGCTGGAGCAGCTGATTAAGCCTTTATCAGCGCTGGGAGACAGTCAGGTATTGTAACTCATCAAGAAGAGAAGTTTGGCTTGTGCTGATGCCTTAAACGCATCTCTGAGCCAGGGGATACCAAGATAGAGGAGCTAGGATTTCAGTGGTGAGTGAGACAGATCACATGAGGCTGCTGGCACTGTGCATGGCGTGCTGGAGGCCAGCGTGCTCTGGGCTGATGGTATCAGCCTCGGCTGTGCAAAGGGGCCCGGGCTAGTCCTGAGGAGGGGGTGAAGCAGCGCTGCGGGGCAGTGGTGACACCGCGGAGTTCGCGGAACCTCAGAACACTGCTCGTACTCACTCTTTATCTTCAGTCTTGAGGAACCATAGACAGCAGAACTGAAAATGCCGAGGGATTATAATGTTTTTCAAATGCTGATTGCAGCTCTTTGCTGCTTTTATCATCGTAAGTCTATTATCAGAGTCAAGGTAGGTGCTCTTTTTCAACTACAGTGTGCTAGTCAGTAATGCTTCAGTTTTTGTTTTTATTCCAGGGTTGGGTACAGAGTGTTTCTCTTTTAAGGAACACCTTTACAATTCACTATTGTCTCAGAGAGAGGCTTAAACAACTCGCAGTTTTTTGAGCCTGAAGCTGGCTGTCTTTATGTTTAGGGACCTAAATAAAAATGCCCTGGTTTGGGACTTGCTGAGGAGGATTTTAGCAAATTTTCAAGTTTTCAGGATTTAACTGATCAGACCATTTGGTTCCCTAACTTTTTTCACCTTTTTAAGGAAAATAAAGGCAATTGTGCTCAGGAGCGCAGGTGTCTTTTAAATGCTTCTGGCAATTTTAGATTTGTCCTTATATTTTAGATTTTTTTTAATTGCAAGATACACAAAGCCATACTCCTGGGAAGGCTTGGGTTAGAAGAAATCTTTAAAGGTCATCTGTTCCAACCCTCCTGCCATGGGCAGGGACATAATTTACACAAAAATGCTCCGTATGCACTGAAGGTACAGAAACAGCCTTCATAATCATTTTGAGTCACACTTACAGAAGTGTTTAAGTGACTTGGGAATTGTAGTCATGTGGGGCATCTACTTTTGATGATTTGTGAGTTACACTTCAAACTTTTAAATCTTTTTAATTAAGACTAACGTGTGAATTGTTCTTTAACACCGTGGAGCACTTGCAGTGGGGAAGGGTGTGAAGGTTGCTGTCTTCTGGCCATGGCTTTCAAACTTTGATGGAGACACTTAAAAGTTGGGAACAGCTGTCCCTTTCTCTGACCTTCAGTGATTTAGCCTTGTAACTGTCCATTTCTGAAAGTGGGGTTTGGGCTCTGTCTTTTGGGCACTCTGAAAAAGTGATTCTGATCAGACTGACTTCTTCTGACTGGGACAGATGTCAGCAATTACCATCCCAATAGTGTGTGAAAATGCTCTATTGTACTGTAATTGATTTTCATTCTTGTTTTAAGGCTTAATTCTCCAGTTCTAGAACTTTTTAAATGACATTGGGGTTTATTGTTTGCAGTCACAACAGTTAGAAAACTTGTTCTTGACCGTGCATATGCCCTTTGTTTAACTTGGCATGAATTTCTAATACCTAAAATAACGCTGGTGTTGTCATGGCGACTTTCCATTTAGTCTAATCCATGTAGTCTCTAGAGAAACTGAAACATTAATAGTGTTTGCTGTATGGAGGGTAAAAAATAAAACCTTTTATGCAGAAACAAATTACAGTTGGGATCTTTCAGAAATAATGTTATATTTAAAGAGATTTGCAGCATTTAAAATAGATTTGAATGCATGTTCCAGTATGCAGATTTAGCAATAGTTAAATCTGATGAACTGCTATTTGAAGCAGTTTGGATGGTGGGGAACTGGGATGCATTTGCTGAAGAGAAAGTGGCTGTAGGTATAGAAACAGCTGCTGGTCAAATCAAGTAAGGTCTGAACCTTGGGGCCCAATGGTATGGATTCTGTGAAATGCTAAAGGGCCTAGGATAGTATGAACAATAAGATGGTATGAAATGAAGTCATCAGGTTTTTAATTTTTTTATTAATATTATTTAATCGTAAAAAAAGCAAAAGTTTGTGTAATTAGATGAATTTTTACAAGTTTGTGTAATTAGATGAAGTTAAATCTTAGTTTTATTAGTAATTATAAGTGTAATGAAATACCAAAATGATCCATAAATAAACATACTGAAGTTCTCAACTACCCCTGAGAGATTCACATTTTTTTTCTGCATTGAGATAAATTCATTATGTCATCCAGTTTAATTGAAAGCAGTATGTGACCAAGCTCAGAGATGCCTTGTTTTGTCCCACCAAAGCACAGGAAGCAGTACAGCACTTGAGCACTCACATTTTGTGGCACTTGTTTTTAGGTTTTGAAACTGAGGTCTCAACAGCAGATATTTGGTTTATTTGACCATGCATTAATAGAAAATGTAATGATCAGAGTAGAACATCTGAACTTGGATCAACTCATTCTTCAGTCATGATGTGTCAGTACCTGTAATGATTCCATTTGGTTTTTATAGTGTTTACTGTCAAGGTCAGCTTTTACACTGAGGGAAATAGAGAAACTTCAAGGCAAGGGGGTTCCTGTTTGTGTTTAAAAAGAAGAAAGGGAAGAGAAAATACTGAATTGTGACTTGAGCCCCTTCCAAGCCCAAACATTTTTCTTTAAATTTGCATTTTTTTGAAGAGAGGGAGTTAAGACTAAATCAGTGATAAACGGTGACTTTAAAAATGTAGAGGTCTAAATTAATGAAACAACTTTGCCACAAGACAGGGATTTTTTTAATACTAGTCAGTATGGTTGTCATGATCAGAGGGAGAAGGGCCTTGAAGTTCAAGTATTTTCATTCTTAATTTTCTGCTATGATTCACCCTCAGCTGAAGCTGTGCAAAAGGGGAAAGCCACTCCAGTTATCAGGACTGCCAAGTTTTATAACTTCCACCACGTTGATGCAGCACATTAGTGAGTAATGTACTAATGCTGTGAATGTGACATGCATCAGAAGCCTTTTATAAGCAGCTACTTACTGCAAGTGCCATCTCTTATCTTGGGTGAATTGCAAACACTTTTTATAGATAGTAGATCTTAATATTTCTTCAGTGTGCAATGATCTAAATCTGTTCACTGGCATCCTCAGGCTTCATATATCCAGTTTCAGCACATATGTGGAGGCAGTTGGATTTGATAACACGTGAGTTACATGTAATCACCACTCAGCGTTATCAGTTTGCCTTTTCAGTGTAAGATTTGTTATTGCTGGAGAGGGGCAGACGTGAAAAGACTAACTGCTCAAGATTATGTGAAATTTTGCATAGCTCCCCAAACTTTGATTTCCCATTGTCTTGTTGCTGAGTTTGAGTTTTGATGGATCTTATATTATAAAATTCTTTTCAATTTTCTCATGGTAATTTTATAGTTACACTGCAGTAAAAGTTTGATTATCTTCTATCATATGTAGATAGCACTGGGTCCACTGGTGCTCTGTAACTTCTGTTTGATGGGAGTGGGAATACTCTTCAGTAGGTATTTAATGCATTTAACTTCTTGGTAGTACCTATTATTTAGATATGTCTCAGATTAAAACAAACAAAAAACCCTTCAATAACTGCTCTCCTAACTCTGAATGTGGTTATGTAGAAATGGAAGGATTTGTTGTAAGTGTGGTGGTATAGTGGAAAATGGTTGTTGAACCCACTAGAATTAAATTTTCCCTGACCATCACTTAACATTAAGCTGATATTTGTACTAAAAGACTTATTTTAGTGCCCTCATTCTTGGCAAGTATCTTGCTTATTAGTTGTCACAGTTTGAGCCCAGCTGGCAGCTATGCACCATGTAGCCACTCACCCACCCCCTGGAGGAATGGAGAGGAGAATCAAAACTAAAACTTCTAGGTTGACAAAAGAACAGCTAATTAATTGAAATGAAGTAAAATATAATAATACTAGTAAATAATAATAATGGTAACAAAGAGGAAAAAAACCCAAGTCATGCCCAATATGGTTGTTCACCACCCACTCACTGACTGATGTCAGAGCCTGTCCCTGAACTCCTATCAGCCCTGCTTCAAGGTAATTCCCCATTTTACATACTGGGCATGATGTTCTGTGGTGTGGAATATCCCTTTGGCCAAATTCAGGTCACCTGTCATGGCTGTGCTCCCTCCCAGCTTTTTGTGCACTTCCTCACTGGCACAGCATGAGACACAAAAAAGTCCTTAACTTAGGATAAACATGACTTAGCAACAATCAAAACATCGGTGTGTTATCAACACTGAATCCAAAACATTGCATTGTACCAGCTACTGAGAAGAAANCAGAAATCAGTCTGTATTTTTGTTTTGTAAGGCCTTGGCCAATGATGCTGCTTTTCTGTACAGGAGAAAACAAGACTGACAAGAATATTTTTGAACAATATTGGAGTGTTCAGTTCTACATGTAAATGCTCAGTGCAAATGTGTTGCGTTTGGTGGCCAGTTAGTAGAGTTATAAATGAAATTATATACACTGTACTCATTAAAACCATATAAATTCACATAATTGTATATTTCTAAATGCTTGTATTCATAGTGCCAGATAGGCAGTCTGATTAGGATCACAAGGGCACAGCATTAAGGTCTGAAAGGATCTCTGTAGACAGTGAATTATATATTGATCCAGAATTGGAACTTTGACAATAAAATATTCATTTTCTGTATGAAGAAGTTGATTGCTCTCTAGTGGCTTGGAATTAGAGGAATTTTATTATTTTTCACTTTTCCAGATGTTTTTGGTGTCCAATGTCTGTGTGTCCTCTCCCTTCTTTCTTGTTTCATATCGTTGTCTTCCCTCTTGGTATTTCCTGTGCTTGCCCCAGCGTCCCCTTCATATTTTCTGTCGATTGGTCTTTCTGTTAAATTATCTCCTTGGCTAAAAGCTATGTAAAATCTCACAAAATTTTTCTTAAATCTCAAATCTCCCATCTCCTCATTTGTGTGGAGGCTCTGTAGGACTTAGTGATTTTACCCAGTCAGAAAGTCAAAGTTCAGCATTCATGGTATACTTAAGCAACCATAGCAGGCCTCCAGTGGTGGAGAAAAGATGGATTTGTGAGAAATCTGAAATAGGTTTGGTTTAGATGGATTTGGTACATTTATTAAAACTTTGTTCATAGTACTAAATTTTTGGGAAAGGTATGGATTTGACTTTCTCAGTCAGATCACACTTCAGTTTCCACAAAGCTCTTTTCATTTATCCCTAATAACCATCTCTTCTCTTTTTCTTTTTTTCCTGAAACCTTCAAGGCCCCAGGAAATCTAGTGGTTCCAAGGCTGCCTGTGGGGTTCATTTAAGTGTCACCTGGCAGAGCTGTGCAAAGCACCAGGAAGTAATTGAGATTGGATGGAAATGTGGCCCCCTTTCGTCTGGTACTCATAACAGTCCTTGGCTGTGCTTTGCATAAATAATACACTGCCAGAAGGTTACAAAGAGAGATGATACGAATTTCGGTTTTGTCTGAACCAAATGAGGGGGATGTAGCATGACAGATTTTGGACCACTTCCAAACTGTGTCTAAAATTAAAAGCCTTTCCCACATAATTCAAATTGTCCTAGGAAAAATTAAAAAAAAAAAAAAGGAAAAAAGAAAAAAATCCCACAACCAAATAAAAAACCCAAAACAATAAACCAAACACATCATCACCTTAGCGAGGAGTTAATGAATAACAGTACAGAAATAACTGTGGGATTTCTCTTTTGTTTCCTACCGACCTCATACAGTAAATTATTCAGCACAATCTAATGTGATAAATTCCGTTAGGGTGGTTGACACAAGAGCTTGATATAGCNTGAAATGAAGTAAAATATAATAATACTAGTAAATAATAATAATGGTAACAAAGAGGAAAAAAACCCAAGTCATGCCCAATATGGTTGTTCACCACCCACTCACTGACTGATGTCAGAGCCTGTCCCTGAACTCCTATCAGCCCTGCTTCAAGGTAATTCCCCATTTTACATACTGGGCATGATGTTCTGTGGTGTGGAATATCCCTTTGGCCAAATTCAGGTCACCTGTCATGGCTGTGCTCCCTCCCAGCTTTTTGTGCACTTCCTCACTGGCACAGCATGAGACACAAAAAAGTCCTTAACTTAGGATAAACATGACTTAGCAACAATCAAAACATCGGTGTGTTATCAACACTGAATCCAAAACATTGCATTGTACCAGCTACTGAGAAGAAATTAACTCTTAGACAGCCAAAACCAGAAAAAATTGGCTGCTTTTCTGTGAATGCCAGGCAATTTTTGTTGATCATGGCAGCAAAGTGAGAACATGCACATGATGGAGTTTATTTGATTTTAAAGAGGCATTACAGTCATGGGGGAAGTTTTTATGATCATTTGTTATCTTTTCATCAGTAACCTCAAAAGTTGTCGCCAGTTACCTAAAGAAGTATTTGAAAATCTCGCAGCTTCAAAATTGCCATTCTCCTGTATTAATTCATCTCTCTGAGTAAATCACCCATTCTGTACCTCCTGGTACTTGGCACTTGCTATAGTCCTGTGTGAACTTTGTGCCCTCTGGAAGTTCAGAGAAAGCTGCCTCTGTGAAGAACATTGCACCAGCTATAGTTCAATTTCCAAATTAATCAGAAAATGGATTCCTGTGTTTAGAAACTCCCTTTTTCCAGTTCGTTGTTTCTCAAAAATCCCCAAACAAACAAAAAGAAACAC
>WBMY01007470.1:319531-392702 GCA_013397315.1 Donacobius atricapilla
TGTAAAATTAAAAGCCTTCTCCACATAATTCAAATTGTCCTAGGAAAAATTAAAAAAAAAAAAAAGGAAAAAAGAAAAAAATCCCACAACCAAATAAAAAACCCAAAACAATAAACCAAACACATCATCACCTTAGCGAGGAGTTAATGAATAACAGTACAGAAATAACTGTGGGATTTCTCTTTTGTTTCCTACCGACCTCATACAGTAAATTATTCAGCACAATCTAATGTGATAAATTCCGTTAGGGTGGTTGACACAAGAGCTTGATATAGCGAGTTGCCTTTGGAGAGTGTCAAACACTCACATGTAAGTAATCCCTTGGATGCATAAGCAGGAGATTATTGTGAGAAATTCCCATTAAAATACATACACAAATTTCACAGGCACAGCATATTCTGATAGTTAAGTCAAGTCCTCTTCAAATGTGCCCTAAATGAGGTCATCATTTGATGTTTTATTTCCTTAAACTTTGATATTCTCCAGGTTTTGGTATGCTAGATTAACGTTTGCCTGGAAAAAGAGTAAAATAATACGTAACATTAAGGATAGCATGTTACATCTGTAAGCACAGTGTGCTATTAGATTCATGGCCCTGAAGCAGAAATCCTTTGTGAAATATATAAACTGCCAAGGAGTTTCTTAGTTTATAACTATTGACTGAATTTTTTTCCCTCCTTCTAAGGTCTTGGCTCTCCAGGTTTTCCATAGTGTGTGAAAGTAGGATTGAGGGCTTTTTCCAGCAGGTGATAATATTGTATTGCTAGGTAGTTATGTATTTTTATTTTAAGGACCTGTTCACAAAAACTTAGCATGGCAAAATATCTTAAAATAGCACTGGGACTGGAAACAATGCAACTAAAATGTGAACAAACAGTTCTGGAAAGCACACACTTACAGGGAGTTCTTTGTAGGCCAGGAAAAGCATCTGTATTTGAAAACAGTTCTGCTGACTTGATTTGCTTTTTTTATTCTGGGGATATCTGACAGGGTTATTACTATTGAAGACCTCAAAGTATTTAAACTGGAAGCTTCCCCATGTTGCTTCAACGTGTTTTGTTGCAAAATACATAGAAGTCTTTCATTTTTCCCTAGATTTTTTTAAAATTTCTTTTTACCATCCACTTCACTATCTATCTGTAAATGTAAATTCAGCTTTCTTTCTGTCATTGAGTAGGAGCCAGCAAAGTCTTAGACAAAGAAATAAAAGAAGGAGATACTACTAAATGAAGGTTTGTCACTATGAAGTTAGTGCAAATTTACAGCCTGACATTGCTGCCCATTAACTTTTGGGTGCTATTGAGGCCGAAGCATCTGTGTCATGCTGTGTGGAATAAGTCACCTTTCTTTTGAAGGAAAGCCCACTGGCATAGCTAATAATGGTTGTAAGCCTACCCTCCTCTTTATTTACAGGCTCCCATGCTTGCTGTGCCTGGAGTGATTTTTGGGCGTTGCATGATGTGAAGTTCAGTGTATGCAAAGATTCTTGCAGAGCAGAGACCTTGGGTGTAGTGTTTAGCACAGAAAGGTGTTGGCTGGTGAGATTACAGACAGTTCATCAGCCACAATTCTCCTTTAGTAGGCTCTATAAGAAATCAGTGAACAAAAAACTGATAGGAAGACATGCTATTACTAAATTTGCTTACCTAGACAGTTTTCTCCTTGTGTATCCTGGGATTTGTGCTAGCTACTGGAGTTCTTTCACTGAGTCCCGAGATGCATAAAGATTATTTAAGCATGTGTGCATCATCTCAGGAATGTCCAGCCTCTCTGGCAATCAGAGTATATTCCATGTGGTAGACCATGGTCGAGAGGACTTTTAACAAACCAAAAATTATTAATGTTAACAATTTAGTTGATTTGGATTCCTTAAATGTTTTTCTTTATGTGTTGTTAGATGTAGTTCAAATGTGTCTCATGAACTTCATTTGAGTAATGAAAAATCCATTAAACCACCAGAAGAAATCCTAGGTTTCTATGCTGTAATTAATGTGTACCTCTTAAGTGGATCATCCTGGTATTTTTAAGATAATTCATGTCAATAACATGGATGAAACTAGTCCATTTCATCCTATATAGATCTTTGGTAGAGACCTATAGTTCTTTTTGTTGGCCAGAAGTATAACTCTCCTAAGCAAATTCATTTACTGCCTTTGTATCCTGTAGTCTGTTCTATTTTCAATAGCTCTGCCCACCACTGAGATACAGTGACATGCTTTTGGAAAGATGGTAGCAATTTCTATTGTCAAAAGCATCTTTAGAAACCTTAAATACGATTCGCTTGATAGTAGTCCTTCCTCTCAGATTAGCAAAACGCACAGCTATGACTTTAAGATCTTGTTACGTCATTGCAGCTGGATGTTTTTGTTTACCCTGAAGGGACTATTTTAAAAGTTCTCCAGCCACTTCCTTGTGCAGTCAGGAGAAAAGGTGCTTTTGCAAAGTCTCAGCTCAATTTGTGTGCTCTTCACTCTGCCTTCAGCTTGTGTAAATGCCCTAATTACTTCCTATCATTCTCCAAGACATGGCAATGAAAGGGCTGATAATTTTAGAATCCTTCCAGTCAGCTTTAAATGGGTTCCCAGCCATTTGAGTTGGGAAATACAAGGGGCAGGCGTATACCTGAGGTCCTTCACCTGTGCTGGTCTGATCAGTCACAAGGGTCTGGAGTGCAGGGGGCATTTTTGGCTGTGGTTTGACACTTCAGTATGCTTTTGGACTTCAGTCCTCACCAGGCCTCTTCTGTGACTCCTTATACATCCAGCAACTTTGCCTCTTCATGTTGTACATGGGTTTATGAACAAGCCCTTTCAGTGAAGGTAGTCTGTTTTTTTGTGGCATGGATCTTTCTGCACTGTCTTCTCATAAAGCCTGCAAAGAGTTGATGCAAAACCTTGATGTACAAAAGCACAAAGAATTTGCTCATTGATGAAAATGCTTATCCATTTTGAACCAGACTTGTATGGATAAATAGCATCCTGTTCTGGTTCACAGAAGGGAAACTAAGGTGAAAAGGAATTCTTCACCAGGTTGTTTTTATCTTCTGCCTTTCTATGTTAGCTACTAGTGCTTGTTTAAGAGAAGCCTTAGTTTTCTCTGAGAAAAGCAGAGGAGAATTTTTCTCAGAATTTCTCTGGGCTTCCAGCATGTTTAAATTATCTTGGCAGCAGGATGCCTCCTCTGGCATTATTCCACCAAAAATCTGCTGTCTGGTAATCTGTTGTAATTCAGTCTGCCTGAAATTGCAGAGAGGATTGTTGAAAGAAGTGTTAAATGTGTGCCACCTGCTCCCACAGTTAGGTGCTGTGAGTATTCACTGTGAAGAAGAAAAAGGTATAGAGAGCAATGTGCATGGAAAGAACAGGAATTGGTGGGCAAGCCTTCCCAGTTCTTTTTAAAATAATGCATGTGTTCCTTGTTTGCATCAGTGTGTCAGTTAAAGGAACCCATGAGCTTTGGCTCATATCCAGACCTAAGAAAAAAATTTTTTTTGTCTTTCTCTGAAGAGAGGGTATACTCTGATTCTTTGATCAGTGTGGAACATGTTCTCAGGCTTTTGAAACTTCTCAGCACAACAAAGATGGGCTGGAGTCCCAGCCCTTGGAGAATGAAAGGAAGTCCAAAGTACTTCCCTCTGAGTGCTTATGAAAGAGAACGTGTCTACTCCGGAGAAGATCCTGTCCCTAACTGTCAGCAGCACTGCATCCATAATGGCTAGTGAGCTAGAGTGGGCCAGCATGAAAGCTGCGCTTCAAGAAGAGATGAAGACAGAAATTTTCCAGAAAATTGTGTAGTAGTTGTATAGTGGTGATGGAGATACCTTCAAGCAAAACTCATGCCTTTTGTGCCAAGGGGCAACAAGAGTTTTTGTCCCTAGGAAAGGGAACATCTTGGATGTGCACATTTACTGACCATTAGGAGTAAGCCCTTTAAGATTGAAATTCTACTTTGGCAGATTGGTACTTAGGCAACAGAAATATTGAACAACTAAGTGTGTCTAGCTTAGCCTGTCTTGATGCATTTGGAATGTTCTTAACTAGATGGGTTCAAAGGGGGTTGTTGGGAAAGAATCCAAATCTAAAATGGAAGCAGGGCATTTGGGTCCAGCTCCGTTTTTTGGATATAGTTACAGTTCTTATAGGAAAGAGGAAGTAGGAGAAGTGACTTTGTAGGTGTGTCATGATTAGTTTGGTGCACAGGCAGAACACTTTGCTCCGTTCCATGCGGTGTAGAACAATCACATGTTATCTCACATAATGCCAGGGTTTGCAAATACAATCTGGAGAGCAAAGCCAGGCCAGCCTGCAGAAAGCAGCACCTGCATTCCAGTGCAGGTCATATGATGGATGTTATAACCCAGGTAAAATGTTAATCACTAAACTTGGCACAGTTGAAGCTTTTAATCTTTTATTGCAGTTTTCTAGGGAGAGGCAAGTTATGGACAACAGCCCGGAAAAACTGAAGAAGGAGTTAGAGGAAGAACTGCAGCTGAGTAGTGAAGACTTGCGTAGCCATGCCTGGTACCACGGACGTATTCCTCGGCAGGTACGTGGTCTTTGCATTGCCAGGTGTGCTTTGAGCTTTTACAGACAAGCAAAATTTCACTGATACCTGAATTAATTTAGTAGGAACATAATGCCTATTTGTATGAAAGCTGTATTTATAACAGCTGGGCATAAAATGAGGGCAAAGAAGAATTCAGGGCAGACCCTGGTGGAAGATAGATACATTTCATAGATAGATTTTTGTGCACTGAATAAATCTGGAAATGAAATTTAAGCTTTGTATAAGAATTAATATGTGATTAGGATCATATATGTTTGGAGAATACTGACATTAATTTGGTTCAGTATTCTTAATGACAGTTAAAATGTTGTTTATTTTCTTTCTTGTGCTTGGAACTTGAGGAAGAGAGAAAAAAACCCACAGCAAAATCAATTTAGCCCCTTAGGTTTTGATCCGTACAAACGCAGTTACAGGCACGGTAAGGCTGGGCTTGGATCGGGGCGTCCAGAGCCGCCGGAGCTCCCCCTGCGGGCCTCGGCCCGGGCAGGGCCAGCTCCGCTGCCGCACACTCGGCACTTGGCTCTTGGCGTCCTTTTTATCTCATGAAAGGACTAACTCAAAACAGAAAAACAAGATGTCTCTGACTCTTCCTAGTCAGTAGTATTTACATGCAGAGTTCACAAAGAATAAAAAATATGAAAGCTTCTGTCATGTAAGGTAACAATGAAAAGGCAGAATCCAGGATTTTGTATTAATGGCGTCTAAACTTCTGAGTGACTCTGTATTCAGATGCTTTAAACTTAAAATCCTGGGTCACTGCTTTCCCTTCGTGCCTTATGTTCTATTAGCAAACTAAAAGAAATGCACATGCAAAAGTGACTCAGCTTTTGGTTGCTGGCTCCTTCCAAAAAGCCTTTTCAGATGTCTGTTGTGGGATGAGCTTTTAATTAAGAATTGGAGACATCATTCTTCTACCACACTTCATGCTTTGCTTTGTATTTGAGCTTTGTGTAGCCTCTCAGAGTAGCCAAATGAATTCCTGTGTTTAAGAATATTTTGTTGTAATGTATTGTTTTCTGATTCTGAAAGTAATTTTTGTATAATTCTTTTTCCTCAAAGGTGGCAGAAGGCCTAGTTCAGAGAGATGGAGATTTTCTGATTAGGGATTCTCTCTCCAGTCCTGGGAACTTTGTTCTTACCTGTCAGTGGAAAAATACCCCTCAGCATTTTAAAATCAACAAAACAGTTCTAAGACTCAATGAAGCCTACTGTCGTGTTCAGTATCAGTTTGAACTGGAAAGTTTTGACAGTATCCCCGGCTTAGTTAGATACTATGTTGGGAATCGAACACCAATATCAAAGCAGAGTGGAGCAATTATTTTCCAGCCTATCAACAGGACTGTACCTCTCAGGTGTCTAGAAGAAAAATACGGTGTAACTCCAGTCCAACAAAAAGAGCCAAGCACCCCTGAAGGAAAAACGGAAATTGCAAAAAGACTGAGTCTTGGTATATCCAGCATGCAATCCCCAGAGCAGAGCATACCCAGAGGAAATCTTTTGAGGTACCGTAATTTTGCTGTCCTTATGGAAGGAAATGGAGTAAGTGTGTCAGCTCCTGGTGGAGGTGATGCGAGTTTTCACTCTGACTTGAGATGGAAGACTAGGCATGAGGGTTTGCTGATTTTACCAAAGGATCAGCAAATCCACAAAGTGAGAGCAAATGTAGACTCTGGAAGCACAACAGTACTGCAATGACTCGGGAAATCTTGACCATGTAAGACAAAGGATTAAAATAACATGTTGCTGCTGCTCCAGAGAAGTCTGTTTTTCCATAGCTGACTCCTGAAATGAAAACTCCGAGTGTGGGATCCTAGTGGATCCTAATTTCAGTGTCCAAATCAAATGTTCCATTAGAAAGGAAATAACATTCATAAATGCTGCACAGTGACACACAGTATAGCCCATTTCACTGCCACTATGACAGCAGTTTATGAATGAATGAAGTACCTTTTATTATCATAAGCTGCCCAAGTGGGAAGCTGAAGATCCTTGCAGTGGTTATGATAGATTCTGGCAGTTAGATATGTATGTTAAGTGCTGCATATATTGATATGTTTTTGTTTGCATTTTTGTTTACCCTAGAAACAAAGAAAAAAGTGGTAGCCAGCCAGCTAGTTTGGATCATGTTCTGGAGAAAAGATTCCCTTTAAAGGCTCACCAGTCAGAGAGCTATCTGCTAATAGGTATGTTTTGCAATTAGAAGTTTCATGCTTAAAATCGGTGTGTGTCCAGGTTGTCTGTTACTCTTCAGACCAAAGTGAGACTACTGAATGTTCTGAGCACTGTAAATACATAATATTTAATGGCCACTGTAAGCTGTGTCAACAACTTCAAGTCACTGGAACAGGATTTTTATTTACGATGCACCAGCAAGTGAAGAACCCTAGCACACAACTCAGCTGGCTTCCACACCAAATAAGCGACAGCTGTGGTTGGCATTAATGCCTTTTTGGTTGGTGTTACCTTTCCTCGCTTGTGCTTGACAAGAACAGACTTGTTTCACTCATGTCTTTCCGACAAAACTCTATTAAGTAGAAGCAGTGTTTCATGGAAATTCTGGTAACGTCTTTTTCTCAGGGTAAACTATGCAGATGAGGTAATGTTCCTCACTAGGAGAAAAACACTGCCATGGCTTTTGTATTCAGTTCTGTTCTTCCATCTCTGTCAATCTCTCTAACCTCTATCCCTTTTGCTGCTGTCTGGTTCCATGGCCACCATCATCCTAAACAAGGGATCCAAGGTGTGACAACACTTGGATCAGTTGTTGATTGGGGCATTTTATTTCTCAGATTCTTCAAAGGATTAAGCAATTGTTTCCATATTAATACACTTGCGTATAGAAACTCTCAGTAATGCATCTCTTCCCATGTGGACAAACAAGGATTGACTTCCAAGGCTGCTCATTCTGAATACCGTACTGTTAGAATTCTTCATGCCTATTGTAGGAAGAGTTCTCACAACAAAAAGAATATTAAGTATTTTTACAGTGCGACTGTATTTTGATAGAAAGAGTGTGCTCCTGTTTTTTAACAGTGGGATGGACAGACATCTGTAAGGCAAGTTTCTGTCCCTTTGTAGTTGAATTGATTATTCCAATCCATGTCTGCAAATACTTTTACTTTGGTACTACAACAGCCTGGAGAGTTCTGCTGTGCATTTTTTCATAGGATCCTTTGAGCAGGTCCTGTTATGATACTGCTTAAGGGTGGTGACAGCCTGTGATTCGGGATTTTTGTGTTACATTTGTAATCAAGCAGTAACACCCACACAATGCAACTGGCCACTTTGCTGTAGATACCAGCAAATGCATGGAGAGTTGCAGATTGGGAAGGTCTGACACAGGACTCAATCCCATATTGGATCCCAAGGTTTGCTTTTGCAGCAGGTACAGGATGAGGCATAAATACACAGAAGTATATGGATCCAGCTCTTCAAACTCGCTCTGTTCCGCAAAAAGATTAGCATTTCTGAAGTTATTCCTTCCATACCTTAGTTCAGGTTCAGGCATGACTTTGGGAAGTTTTGCTTTCATCTCAAACTTGTCATTCTCAGAAATGACTCATCTTTTATGTGATGCAGATGGAAGCTGCTGTTTTTATAGGCTAGATCGGGTTACAAAGAAACGTCCTATTCCAAGCCGTGGAGGCCGTCCAGCTCTGACAGGATAGCCTATGTATGCAGCAGAGACTGGAAGTATTGTCAGCATTACCACAGAATAATATTATGGTGCAGCTGTTCCATGTATTTGGGATTTTGGGAGGATCAGCAAGTGAAGGGAATTTGCTGGCTAGGTCATTCCTCAAAATACACAATTTTGCCAGCAAATAATTGACATGATCTGATGATACTATCCTTAGGAAATAGCATTAGGAGATGAACCCTGGCACAGGAATTGTATGTATTTTGGCCTTCTAAAATACTGTTTTCCCCTGCAGGTTCAAGACATCCATGTCGATTACCTGAAGCAGATGCAAACTCCTGTCCAAACTCACCTGCGTTCAGAACAGGCAGTGAGCCATCTCTAAGCCCCACAGTTCAGAAAGTTGCCTCAGAGTCACTGCTAGGGGAAGCTCTTAGAGGATCAGACAGTCAGCTCTGTCCAAAGCCTCCACCTAAACCCAGCAAAGCACCCCTGATGAAGCCTCCAGATTCTCCCTTGGCTTCCCACAGCTCTGAAGGACACTATGGTGAACTAAATCCTGCCAGACATCCTACAGCAGCAAAGCAACAGTTGTGTCAGAAAAACAGCTATGTGGAACATCTGACACAAAAGGAGAGGGCAACTTTCAGGAACTCTGAAACAAGCTATTTGATCCTTGATGATGATCCTACAATGAACCCTGCAGATCCTTTAGAAGCTCCAACTCAGGTGGCTGAAGAAGGCAGCATCTTTTCTGCACCTGTTTATGAGATGGTGTCTAGTTTTAAACCGAATGATTTTGACTCCAAACTACTCCCTGCTGAAAACAAGCCATTGGAAACATCCATGTTAAGAAGAGTTAAGGAGCTTTTCACCAACAACAACCCAATAATTATTGCACAGCATATTCTTAGAATGGACTGCAAGGTAAAAAAAGAGAATGGATTTTATTTTATATTGTGCCAGTTTAGACTTTAAAGAACTGATTTATAAAGAATAATGGGTAGATCTGCAGCTAATGTAATGCTTGTATTGCTTGCAGGAATTTTTAGGGTGTTTATTTTCCATTTAAAGAGTAAGAATGGTCACAAACTCTTTGGATTAAAGGCCTCTCATCATGCTTGACTTTAGACTCAAATTCTCAAAGTTCCATATGTCTTTTAAATCTCCTGTGAGTTGCTGCATGACCGTGATTCAGCCTTTCTCCTGTACTGGAGGAGGAGCTGTGTGCTGTAAAGCACTGTGGGGAGAATTGCTCACAACAGGAAATAGCTCCTTAGGGCAAAGAGCAGGCAGACAGTACCTGGCTGCCACGTGGCCATTCTACACAACATTCAACAGAATGAAACATATTTAAACTTCTAAAACCAGCTGCTCTTCTATCTTTGTCTGAGTTCCTATCTTACAGCTGGATAGGTGGTGTGGGAAAAAAGCTATCAGCACTTGTGTTCTCTCCTGTGAGAGAACTGTGCCAGTGGAACTGCTTGGAAAGATGTAAAAAACACAAAGAACTACTTTTCACACTGGAGACTTTACTCAGCTGCCAGGGTTTGGAGATCAGCTAATGGATCAGAAAGACTGGGGAATCATCTCATCATGAGATGATGAATTTGTGCAATGAAAGAAATGTAACTGCAGTTAAATCTGCATGACTGAGTGCTGTACCTGCTGCAGAGCAGCTACAGGAACCAAATGGTATGGTGGGTATTTGACCCCCCAAACTTTGTTGGGCTTTGGTGGTTTTAGTCTTTTTAAGGAGAGTTTGAGAAGCGAGACACATGGCTACTTACTGGACAACTCCACTGCAGCCAGGAAGGGAAGTGGTGATGCTCCAGAAGCAGCACATCGGGAGCACTCTGCTGGTGCTGCCGCACTGCCGGACACCGAAGGGCTGAGGAGGGGGCAGTGTGTGAGTCCTGCCAGCTGCTGGGGGCCTGCCAACAGCAAACACAGCTTTTTCTTTCCTCAGCAGCACTGTTGGCTGCTGCTAAGTGAGGCTTCATGCAGACAAGGTGACTCAGAAAAACTCAGCTCCACAACTGCTCACTCTTTGCAGAAGTGGTAGATTGAGGTTTCTTTACTGATTCCAGGAGTATTAACAGCATTCTCTAACATTAGTTCCAAAATTCACTTTTTCCTTCCTTCTTTCCTTCCACTAATAACTTAGATTATCTTTAATATATGGCTAAAGAGTATGTTGCTTGAAGGCACAGGATATGCATGCCTTAGAGAACTAGTGAGTTGATAAATATGTATGTATATAATATTCAGTTAGCTCATTATTAGACTCCTTATTTTAAATACTGTAAACTTTGCAATGGAGCTAAGGCACCAGCTAGCCTGCTGGAACTAATTAAGAATCATTGGAGGGCTTTGCAGAAACAGATTTTTGGATTTTGGAGCAGGAACAGTAACTAGCTGGGACAGGTAGAGAAGTCTGTTTGATGTTCACCTCCAAGTGCTGAGCCCATGCCTGTCATTTACTGGCAACTTGTTGCATAGACTGCACTGATAAGAACTGCCTGATGCAATGGGATTGGCCTGTGAACTGGGCCAGAATGAATGCTTTGTACTGAGGTCCCAGGCTAAAGTTCGTGTGTCCTGTGTATCATCAGTAGTTCAGTTTGCCTTTCAAATAATGACATGTCGAATAAAGACTCACCCATCTGGTAAGTGATGAGGTGAATGTTGGCCACTTGCATACCTGTGATGGAATAGCAGTCAGTGTCTCCTGGGGCTTTATAGCACTCCTGCTTCTCTAGAAGTGAAACAGGTTTTTCTACAGTGCTGTTTTGTACTGGTGAGGCTTGTTGTGCAGCCCAGAATTACTTTCATCATTTCATAGCCAAAAAAGCCTGCTGACGGGTGTATCAGAAAATTGCAGGCAGATTGGTTTGTAAATATGTCAACATACAGGCCTTAAACCAGCAGATAATCTTACACCATCATATTAATATGGTTTTGCTTATTATTAGGAATTATAATTGTTATTGAGATAACCAGTACCTACTACAATCTGTTTGAAAAGCAAAGACAAATTGGTAAGGGTGTCAGCTTTCACACATTGATTTCATTAGGCACTCAACACTGTGTCCTCCTTGATCCTTTTTCTAATTCATTTATATGAACTTTCATGAGCCTAATTAATCTTTACGACCCTGTGGTGTAACCAAACCTGTTCTGAGCAATAGTATTTTTAGACAGGAAAAAGACAAGCGTGTATGTCCCTAAGGCAAAGCGCAGTGCCTCTCTGACAGGGATCAGGCTGAGCACACTACATTTCCTGGAACCTGCATAGTCATCTCTTTCTGGAAGCAGAGGATGGAGTTTGATAAAGCATTTTGGTCACACCTTTTACGCTTTCTGGTGGCCATGTAATTTTAAAAAAAATATTTCCTTGGCTTTTTTGTGTAAGGCACTGAAAACTGAAGTTTTCTTTGATGCCTGTATTACAAGGTTGCATGCTGTGCACTCAGCTCTGTGTGCCCTGCACTTGCCTGGAGGACTTCTCTGTGGCTAGAGGGGTTTTTTTTGAAAAATGCTAGTTTCAAAATTCATACAGAGTTTTTTGCACTGGACAGGTGGCAAGGATAGTAGACGTTCCTGAAGAGATGAAGAGGAACATGGGAGGGAACTCTGGTCTTGAACTGATCACTTTGCCTTACGGACATCAGCTGCGCCTCGACCTGATTGAGAGGTAAATGTTCCTGTTCCTTCCTCACTGCCAGGGCAGATGGTCAGAAGCTCAAAGCAAGGCTACACTGTCCTCATTTCCTTCAAGAATGCTCTCCTGCACATTCCCTGAATTCACATGTACAGATTATTTACAGAGATGGTATGTAAATTCATTTTGAATAGGAAAGGTTTCCACAACGTTGTAAGGCAACTGTCACATGTAGTACAGGGAAAGGTGTTGAAATCAGGGTTCATCAGCTCTCCTTTAGAAGCTCAAGTAAATTAAAGTTCAGGGGACGTATAATCTGAGCATGTAACTGTGTGGAGGAGACAAACGTAGAATCCTGCATGTGACAAGAGCCTTGAGCATCTTATAAAGTAAAAAATTACCGACAAAGCTTTCTGAAGAATCTCTACACAAGTTGAAGGGGAACACTTAAGAGTGTTCTGATCTACATGTTCTGCTTCATATTTCAGTAGTTTGATTGCTGAGAGATTGAGGAGGAGTCACAGGATTTGAATGTAGAAGATAAAGGGAATTGGGGCAATTTTCCCAGAAGTGTTCATTCATTCATTGCTTGAGCAGAATTTTGTATAGTATCTCAGGGGAATTTATTAAAATATTAATTTAAAGCCTGTCTGTATTTATTCCATTTATAATTATTGGGTTTGGGGCAAAGATGTTGGTAAGACTAAGTTTGCTGGACGTGCAAAGATAAAAATACACCTTTGAACACATGCGAATTCAATAATTTGTAATTGGGCGTATGAATTGTTCCACTTACAGGCACAATACCATGGCAATAGGAATAGCTGTTGACATCTTAGGTTGCACAGGAAATGTAGAAGATCGAGCAGCAACATTAAACAGGATCATCCAAGTTGCTGTGGAGTTGAAGGAGTCACTAGGGGATTTATATGGATTTTCTGCCATTATGAAAGCACTGGAAATGCCACAGGTAAAAATCTGTTTCTCATTCTGTTCCAAAATGTGGAGTTGTTTGATGGCTTATTTAATTTAATTTGAGCAATTTCTTCAAGACTAGAGAGAAGATCAAAATAGCTCTCGTGACTATTGTACAAGTCTGGGACTAGCAGTGTACTTTTTCTGCTGTGGAGTAAATAATGGGTATTCTTTATTTTGCATGAACAGATCAGCAGATTAGAACAAACCTGGACGGCTCTAAGACACTGTTATACCCAGACTGCCATTATGTATGAAAAACAGCTGAAACCATCTTGCAAAGCTTTGCATGAAGGACAAGATGAGTGGACTAGTGAGTATGACTGACACTGGTTTCTATTTGGGATTTTAACCCTCCCCCTACTGCTTTCCTTTCCTGTGTGGGGACATGAGGCAGCTGCTCTTTCCACAGCTGGGCATTGTATGTTAAACTTGTTTAATGCCATATGATTATGAATGGAAGCAAACAGTCTGCCAACCAAACATCAGGATGTGTGTGCCTGTATTCCTGCAGAATATAACCTTCTTCCCACATCCATAGTTCCTGTGTGTAGAGCAGAAACCGACACATGGCATCATCTTGCCACAAAAACAGGAAAAAAAAAATCTCTTCACAGGAGAATTAATTCTGGCAGATTTTGCTTCTTATTTGCTTTGTCTATTAGATCAGAGGATGAATCCTCAAATAAAAAGAATGGGTTAGGTAATTCTGGTCACATTAGGTGTCTCTGTGTGAGATTTACTGCAGCTCTAGTTTCTAAAGGGATATAAGGCACAGAAAATAATTTCTCAGAACATTTCTTCAACAGAATGGTTAAACAATGAAAACTTTCTAGCCTCATGGATATTGCTATTGGAATGACCAATTCTGAAAATGTTTAAAATCTGTGTTTAAAAAATGTGGTTAAAAACTCTGTTCCACTGTCTAGTAATTCAGCAGAGCTTTCCCCTGTAGCAAATGCAGCTTTCCAACACCAATTTGTGTTGGTCTTCTTCCCCAGCCAGTTCACTGGAAACTGGTAGGACAGGTATATTTAAGGTAAGATTTTTTGAAGGCTGTTTGTCCTCCACTTGAGACATGGAAGACAAATAGTAGTTTCCAACTTTAAAAAAGAACACTGCAGTTACAATACCTTCTTCAATTAACAATAATGTCTCATGATATGAGCTACATGATGGTTACTCTATTCCAGAAACTCTAAGTGCTCCACAGAACAACATAACAGTGCCACTGCTGATGCCTCTCGTTACCCTGATGGAGCGCCAGGCTGTTGTTTTTGAAGGCACGGAGCCGTGGGAGGGCAGCGACCAAAGTGGGGAAATGCTGCTCAGGCACCTGGGCACAGCTCGCCTGCTTGCCCGGCACGCCGACACCTTCCGCCGCACGGCAGAGCGCCTGCTGCAAGGTAGGAGAGGCTGCTGCGCTGCCACCCCAGTGCCCCTGCCCCCCCCCAGAGAGAGAAATTCTTCTCTTTGGCAGACGCTGAGAGAGTAGCAAACGTCCTGCAGGAAACTCAGGCTGAGGACAACGTTAGGATTGTTTGAAAGCAGACAGTAAATGACTCACAACTCCAGCTCGCATTTTTGCCGAACATACTCAAAAGTCCTCATGACTCAATACTCTGACCCTTCTGGCAACTGAACAGAAGTACAGTACAGACTGAGGATAACTTCCTGTCTCCTGTACAATATAAAATTCCTACTCTGATTATTACACCTAAAATACGACCCTAACATTCTTTGCAACAGTGCAAGCTGCAGCACTGAGATTGTGACCACTTACTGCCAGAAAGCAGCAACATGTTAACAATGACTTTATTTTTTAAACTTGCAGTGGAAAAGTAAAGGGAGCGGGGAGAAATACAGTGATTTCTGCAGGCAGAATGCATACGTCAGTAATTATATTTAGGGTCTGACTATAATGACAGTTCTAGACATTAGAACTGAGCAAGGCTAGCCTATCCCAGTGTCCTTAAAGCCATCAGTGTTACTAGAATGTCAAAGCTGGAAAGGATTTTCACTGTTTTACGAGCTTGTTAAAATTACTGTGCACACAGAACCCAGTGCACTACAGCTTATTTGGAGAGAAGACAGTTTAAAAGCCATTTCTGCAGAATAAAAAAATTTGCCTGTTGATGATACTTTGGGATTCTTTTTACTTACTAGGTTTCCAGCCAGATGAAGAGCTGAGTGAAATCTTCAAGACAGAATTTCAGATGAGATTGCTCTGGGGCAGCAAAGGAGCACAAGTTAATCAAAGTGAAAGATATGAGAAATTCAACCGGATCTTAACTGCACTTTCCCGAAAACTGGAACCTCCTCCTCCAGTGAAGCTGGTGGAACAATTAAGTATATAAGACTCTGAAAACACTATTTAAGTGATATACTTGAAATAACCTTAGCATTCTTCTGGCAATTTGATACTGCACAAACTTCTTGCATTTCACAAGATGTTTAGAACTTTTAACTGCACAATGCACACTTGTTTTAAAACTACTGATTTCTAAACAAATTATTTATTTACTGAGTCACCAAGTCATTTACTGATCCCTTTAAACAGTGAGGTTATCCCTTTATTTCCCCAAAGTTGCAATGTTTTAATGATACCAAGGAGTAAGGACACTGGCATCTTAAATACTAAGATGAAGCAAATAGTGTAAATAAAATGATAGATGAATTATCTGATATGGCAGAAAATTTGTTGTATAATATTCCTTTAACGAATTTAAAAAACACTGTAGATAGGATTGTGAAGTGTATTTTTTTGCAAAATAACTTGCATATTTAGAAATCACAGAAACACTACAAGTTGCAGAAATGATCCTTTATCTGTAACCAGAAGGCTCAAACATCACTGTGCCTATGAAAGTAGAAAATTGCATTTTTTATGTGTATCTGTTGGGACAGCTTCCCCTTTTTCTGAAGATTGTATCTGTTATACTTCAGCTTTAGCTGAAGCCTGCACAACAGCTACTCTCCCAGGAACGAATGATGAAATGGCAAGAACAAACAATGCAGATAATTAAAATGCTTTCAGACGTGAGTAAATGTGGGTGTATATATGTATGTATTCAACTTGCTTCATTTACTGAGGTGAATCACTTTGGTAAGTACTTTCTTTTTTCCTTGGATGAAGGCAAAGCATAAGGTGTTACCACTTTTTATAGGAAATCAGCACACACAGAGTTTATTATATGAAGAGTCTTAGCAGCAAACCCCACTTTGTCATATACAGAATTGGTGAATAAGGGTTATCCTCAGACATGGTACAAATATTTAAGAACTACAGTCAGCGCTGCATGTGCTTGCTGTCAGTAAGCCTGGTTCTGGAGTGAGAGGTTACTTAGAGCACTGAAAGTATTGGAGTAGGAGAACAACACCAACACCACCCTCTGTTCCTCCTACCTACAGAACCAGAGTTTACAGACCTCATACTGAGAGTCTGCCTGTCAATCTTAACGGAAGACAAATGGGGAAGCTAATTACTTAGACCATGAAAAGATTTTTTTATTCCATGAAAATATTCTCAACAGAGAACACTATTTTTAAACAAAGCATTTAACATTTAGGAAATCAACATGTGCACAAAAAAGGTTTAAAAAATTACTGGAAAATGTCTGATTCTTTAAGACAACACACGTTCAGAATTGTAGAATAAGTGATTCGTAAGCTGTGCAAGTACAAATGCTTTTTCCTATGTTTAATAACCCTCATACAAGTTGCACCTATCCCTCTTGAAAGCAACCTGCCTCCAAAAGAAGCAAATCCTGGATTCAGAAAAACAAACAGTAGTGTGAAAAGAACATTTAGTCTTTTACCAGGAAGTTTTATTACTGACCTCCAAGGCTGTTAGCCAGGCAGACCACAGGCCCTTAACCAGAAAATACACAGATCACATTTCTTCCTCTTCACAGAATTACAGAATCTCAGAATATTCTGGGTTGGAAGGGANCCCAATCCCAACAACCCCCCCCCAACCCCCCAACCCCAAAAAACTACCTAAGTAGTTTTGTCAGTATTGAGTAATGTCACATTATTATATAAATAACCCTGTATACAAGCTCCAAAAATCTAAACTTTAGAGTTTAATAGGCCCCAAAGTACACTAGGTCAAGCTGTGTAATAGTGGTATACATAACAAAAGGAATAAACCTCTACACAAGTCACTCAAATTCAGTTTTACTGGTAGTACAGTTCCTAATAACACTGAAATGAAAAAGAATCCAGCACTGCTGCATCCACATATTGCTTCAGACCCCAGAGAAACAGGATGTTTTAATTATTATTCCATAATACACTGCCAAACAGCAGGTGGCTGGGTTGACAAGCTAGTGTTGATGTAAGTATCCCTCCCCCCAACATCTCTAGTCTAATTCTTATCACCCTAATCAATCAAATATGATGTATTTATTAATAGAACCACAAATGGAAGGCAAGACAACATAAGCAATAGGGGCACTGCAGACAACTATATTTACACGTATAAACATATCCAAATTTCAATTGTTTACAAGTAAAAGTGCACAAAGATCATTACGAAGTATCACTCAAATGTCACCTGGTCCATACAATGAAGCATCACCTGGAAATGGACTAGCACTGCAGTAATTGAAATTGGAACGTCATAGTGAAAAACTAAAAGACAGTTTCCATAAAAATCTTTTAAAAAAATACTAAAGTCAAATGAAGAGATACACGTTTCAATGTATAAAATTCATGGATGCACCATGTATCCAGTAAAGTAGAGCTCTAGAAAACACCTACCGTGGCTACCTCAGCAGCTGCAGCACTGTGAAAAGAGCTGAGACACAAAGCCCTTTGTGGGATACTGTAAGTGGTAGTGTTGGCAAACAACAGATTTAGGCACTCTAGTTTAAGGCAGCAGTTGAATGGCAAGTGGTTGACTTCTGAAAACAGTCATTAGCTTGCAGTGGTGAATCCTCTGGTTGTGCTCAAGGCTGTCAGTGCTCACAACAGGTTACTGAAGGGCTGAAGATGGACCACAGTTCTAGGAGTTTCTCTTGATTGCATTGTAGGCTAGAGCTGAGATGCATTATTTCCCCAAATCAACAAATACCTTACAGTTGCTTATCAGTTATGCCAAACATCTGGAATGTAATGATGGTTGCAGTGGTATTGTTATAGCAGCATACATGGATACTGGGATGAAACTCTAGTGCTGAAGATATTTAAAGAGAATGATTTGTTACAAAATAAGACCAGCAATGATGCCAAAGTGTTACACAGAACATGCCTGACTGTCCTAGGCATGCAGGAGGAGGTTAACGGCGAGCATGGAGGTGGCACAGGCAGACTGATAACTGACACAGGGCTCTAAATGACTGCCAATAAAAGTGAGGTGGAAAAGAGCATAATTGAGAAAATCAAAATGTAGCACAAGCTAAAATATAGTTTGTGCACCTGGGACAACCTAGGACAATGAAAATAAAGCAATTTTAGGAGCAGTAGCCTTTTTACTCTGGTAATGGAACTCTATTTTCCTGCACAAATTGAAGATTTTGTAATACATCCTTACCTATATATGGAGATGCTAAGATGTTAGTGACTACTAAATGTATGTCTGCATGCATTCATGCAACTAGCTTTTCCCTTGGGCCTCCCAGTCTAGCACCCCTCCCCTCCCACCCCCACCNCCATTTTCTCAGAAACCCGCTTCAGGAACCTGCAGTCCAAGAGGAAAAAGAAAAGAACAAAGTTACTGAAGGCCTTTAGAAGACAGAGAAGCGTGCTCAGTTCTAACAGGCCATTCTCAGTGGCTATACATTAGCCTTGTACTTAATTCCACAAACTCCCATTAGAAATACAAAATTAGCTTTTTTTCCCCCAGTAATCAAGTTGTGGAATCCAGTTTCTAATCCTCAGTGATTTAACAATGAGGAGAATTATTGTACATTTAAGACACCGTCTTCAGACTAAACACAATACAATTCAAAGACTTCATTTACAGGCACAGATTGAGAAGATAAAATCATTCCCTTAGCAGGAGCTGAGAGTTTTCAGTAAGACATCAAGCATTACATGTGATCTTTTTTGTTTGTTCAAGGTATCTAGAGTTAGAACAATGACGTTGTGTCCAATACAGAACATTCTACATTACAAGTACTGAAAAGGAAGGAGATAGGTCAGTGGACTTTCTGTCCCTAATCATAATGTTTTTTCCTGAGTATTTTTGTTGAACTTTCAGAATCAGAAAACATTTTCCTGTTTAAGAAGTGAAAGCTGCCAAGTATTTGCTAAGGAAGGAAATTAATGATTTTCAGTAACTGAGTTCAGTTAGTTATTAGAAGAAAAAGATCACTGTCACTGATTTTTTCAGCCTTCTCTTCTGTTTCACAGTTTCATGTTTTGGGTTCTTTCTCACGCTCTGGTCTGTAAACACTGGCAAATATTTATCATAACTTCAAGGTAGTTTACATTCTTTGTCCTAGAGATACGGACAGCTGATGGACAGTTGTCCTGACCAATGGGATGGGGAGAGGTGTCAACCTTCTCCCCCAATGCCTGGCCTTTTTAGAGATACTATATATTGGAGTCAGACTTTCAAATAAAGCAGAGTTTTAGTTCATGCCTTCTGATCAAAGTGTGAGTGTGTGTTTGCGTGTGTGTGACAGATTGCGTCAGATCACTGTTTTTAAGAATATAGTTTAAGTCATAAAAGTGGGAAGAGTAAATCTTAGAGATCTTTGAAACTTAAGTATTTTTTCAGTTCTCGTAAGTATTCCACAGAACAAGCAGGAATCCTGGTCTTTTTCACTTCAATAGCTGAATTGGATTTAGTGCTTTAAAGCAGGAAAGCAGATGATGCTGGTCAAAATTACAGACCAGTGTGAGATGCATAATTTTATGTGGTCATCTCTGAAAAGAACTACAGCTAATTCCCCATGCAAACAACTGATCATTGCTGACTTCTGATTCTGTAATTCTTTCCATGAGCCTGTATAATTTACAATATTTCCACTGTTTTCCCTGGGGAATGTACAACTGAGAGCTGCCAGTTTTACTGTTAGATATAGGTTACTGCACCTTTGCTGTTTTTCTCTAGCGTTACATCTATATATGATGTTGGCACATAGCCTTCCTCTCCATTATGTCTTCGAGCTCTTGTCCACCCATCTCCTTTGTCCTCTTCAATAATGTACAAAATTTCCCCTTCTTTCATTGCTAGAGTGCCTTCATTATGACCTGGAAAAAACAAGAGGCAAAGAAGTCTCACTGCTCAGACAGGATTTCAAGTCATCTTTTTCCCAAGGCATAGTTTCCAAATTACATATAAACAGGAAGAATGAAAAATCTGTGCAAGAGAACATATGGCCAAACAGAAAAAACAAAGTCCCAATTTGTAAAGCTGAATATTTTCCAATAGCTGTGCTAATATTTATCTTAAAACAGCACAAGTACTGCTCATGAATTAAAGTAATTTACAAAGTATCTTCACTGATCTTTTAAGTAATTAGTTACTCATACAGGTAATTTGCTTTAGATCATTTTGCCTGTCTTCTTTATAGCAAATCATCCATGCCTTACAGTCAGAGATCTCAGTGCATGCTGTTAGCCTTACCATCAAATGGATATATTGCCTTGCAATGTCCTATAGCTGGTAATGGATCATCATCTTCAAACTCATCATCAAACTCACTGGGATGAGCGTGCTGCTGTGGCGGGCCACGAACTTCCTGGTTGGCATCATCCGTGTAACTCCCCTCAGGGCTGTAATGCAAGGATTGGAGCGTGAGGACTCAGAGGAGCTCTTGGCTCTCAAACTCACAACATCCATGCATCGCAGAAAGGACAGGTCATGGATATTGTTTTGGAATTCCTGTTAGCAGTTTTTATATTACTGTCAGAGGTGATTTACTGAAAAAACTCATCTAGCAAAAGCTTAGACTGAATTCTGCTAGAAAAAGAAACAAATTTGACATACCTGTCTCCACAGAACACAGAAAATTAGTGAGCCTTATGCAATGGAGTAAGATAGGTTTAAAAGGCACTGCTATTTAATGAGCAGGTGTTTCAATTAGGCTATTTTTATATGTTACCAGAATGGCATGAAGTGACCTCCAGCAGCCAGGGCTGGTTAAGATTTTCCTTTAGAAGGACATACACTTTGAGAGGATAAATAACACCCATCGCTCCTGCAAGCATCAGAGCTGTACAGACTCTATCTAGCACAGGATCTAAAGCAGTAGAGACAGAACAGTGACCTCTCTCGGCCCTGGGTGACAAGGTGGTTGATGTCGCTGCTGTGCCGCCTGTCGCTTCTGGCTGCTACTTTACCTTCAACTTCAGAGAGCCAGGCCTTGGGGAAAAAAAGCAAATATTGGTGTCAAAGAAAAACTGATTCTAAACCAGCACATTTAACAAATGCATTGAACTGCAGACAGTCCACAGCCACACCGACTGCCGTCAAATGTCGAGCCTCATCATTACTTCACACCAAGCATGAACCTACCCTTTATGCTTACTCAGCCTATGCCCCAGACTAGTGTAGGGAAAAGATCTTTAATTATGTGTGAATTTCAGAATAAGTGAATAATAATATATTCTTCTGAACAGTTTGCATCTTTAATAATGTACATCCTTATTCTAGCTAGATGAACATACTTGAAAATACAGCACTCCACAAAAATTGTAGCAGGAGCTCTACTCTTAAGTAGTTTTTCTGGGTGCTATATTCAAAATCTGTAAGGCAAAGTACAATTGTACCAATCATTTACATTTTCCAAGAAACTGTTTTAGAATCTAACCTCATTCTTGTGTATTTCCATCCGAAGACGGTCCATATTGCTCATAGTCTCAGTTAATTTTGGTTGCAAACTGCTTGGATCACCCATCTGGGGATTTTTTTCATACACATCCTTCATCTTGATGAGGGCATCTCTAAAAACATACAAAACATGACAATAATTAATATACCAGTATTGATTAATTAAAGCTAAAATAATGTGTATGAGATCCTGAACTGTGATTAGATACCAAGCACAGCAACAAGGAACACAAGGAGGTCTTCACACCATGCCTAAATCCTTCTCCCATTCTGTCATCTTAGCCCTCTGCCCTCCTTTCTTGTCTTGTGCACAGGCACACAAGGACTCCAGCTGTTGACTCCTACCTATCCAGTCTCAGTTCTGTTTCCCATACTGTTTGTTATATACAGTTTCCTAAATATTAGTCATGTTCTGTTCTTAAAGCACGAAGTTGCAGCTGTCTTGCTCTACGGACCCATATTTTTTAATGCATGATTTTAGAGCCAATGCTCCCTATGCAGTATTAGAATCAAAATGAGCATGGCAGTAAAGCAGAAGGAAGCAATATTAACAGAACCTACATACAACAACATATGAACTTGAAGGTTTTTTAATAACCTGCTCTAGCATATTGTCTCCTAGCTTTTGAACACTGTTGGCGTAGGTAGAGGACATCAAAAAAACAGAGAGAGAACCATGACAGAACCCCCCCAAACTGCACTCACTTTTGGTCTGTTTCCTTCTGTAGCTCTCTGTTTAGTTCATCGATTCTCTGCTGCAGTTTCTTGCGTCTTTGTTCTGGAGGGAGATGGCTGAAATCTTCCAGTGCAGGGCCCTGCAAGCAGAAATACTATGAAACAAACTACTACACGCACAGGTCTGGGCAGCTGAACTGACATACCCACACATGGACAGTGTTCACTGGAAGCAGATGGACCTTCTCAAAAACTCTACTTGACAGACAGCTCTACAAAAGACCGCACAGAATAAATGCGTGTTCCTGCTGCCAGAGTGCCGTCACTCACTCAGGGGGCTTTCTGCCTTCTGTAGCACTTGGCTCACAGAGGTAACTCCAAATTTCTACACTTTATTTTTCTGAAGTCATGTACCTCCTCTTACGTCCACTGCACTTAAAGATTTAGAAAGTACAGAATAATTTGAGTCAGAACAAAAATCTAAGATGTGTAAATAATAATTATATACATATATAAAAATTATTTCTTTCTCTGGAGTGTGTTCTGTGTCATTTGGATGGTATGAAAAATACTGTATTTTGGATCTTCATTCCAAAGCCCTATTATAGTTCTCCTCCAGAATTTTTGCAATCCTAGATAACAAAACTTAAAGTTCTGATGGATTTTACCTCAAGTAAAACTAGTTCACACAGCACAGAAAAACCTTTGTAGTATCAAACTTCTTACTTAAATTTATTTGACTCAAAACTTGCTCAAATATTCCAAGTCACCTTTTTTACCAAAAAAAAAAACAAACCCAAAAAAACCACAACAACAAAAAACCAACAACCAAAAACTTCAGGGAGGGAAAAAACCCTCTTACTTCCAAACCAAAAGAAATTGTAAACCAGCCAATTTAAGACCATCTATTGTTATGAACCCAAACCTGCAAATTTGATTGCAAACTTGGCCAAGATTATAATAAGCAGGATAGAAAGGCCTGGGTATCAAATGCATGGGAAGAGGTTTTTATGTATCTTGCAAGTTGGTTGTGAAAACTCCTCCCCCCAGGGTGACAGACACTGAGAGTGTTAGGAAGGAAATGCGGTACGTGTCTTGATCACCAAAGGTTTGGCTTTGTGGTTTTGGGTTTTTTTGTGATCCCATTTGCCTAAGGAAGTTGGTTTTAACCCAAGAAACCCACTTGGCATTCCAGTAACCCTCCATGGAGGCAAACCAAACTGGCCAGCATTTCTTTTGTCAAGAAGAAAGTTTACAGAAGCTTGACTTCGAGATTTTGGCACAAGCTTTAGCTCAGGTGCCAAGTTTCCAACACCCCCCCTTAAAATCTTCTCACCCCCTCAACTTTTCTGCACTTGTAAAATCAATCTCACCGCTTTTTAAGAAGGGAATACAAGTTAAAATAAGGGAAATCAAGATATGATGTTTCCAAAATAAAACAAGTGTTTCTTTCAGGAGGAAGAAGAATACACACTGTATATAGTCTCAAAGTCCAGAGATGCAAAATGACATAAAACAAACTTCCTGTTCCCTTCAGAAAGTCTTCCAAGAAAACTCTGTTAAGTGGAATACACTACAAAGAAACAAAAATACAATCATGCCCTCTCTATCATTCTTCCTTACAGGTCAGTTTAAACCAGAGTATCCTAAAAGATGAATCAGAAGAACAGAGGGGTTTTTGTGAATTTTTACTTATTTACTCAGCAATACAATATTGGATTGAGGTGTAGTTTTATTTAATGTAACAGCTTCCTAGATTTTTAAGCATAAAGGTTCTCCACTCTAAATTTTTCTTCCAAATTCAAAGAAGTGCAGTATTTAGTATTTCTTCTTCACACAAATTTTATAATCTTCTCATATACATACTTTATGCTGCTTAAACAATTTTCCTGACAAAGAAAAATCACCAAGTATTTCTATCATGACCAACTTGTGAATTGGTCAACTCTAAAATTCCAAAATCGCAGATTTAGTTGCAGCCAGATCACAAGTCTAATTGCCTTACATTAAGCATGGATGATCAAGAAGACTGTGCACATGAGTGGAAAATCTGAAGATGTATTTCAGCACCTGACTTAAAGCAGTTATGATATGGAAACACTTTCAGAAGATTATTTTCATGCTATCTTAGCAGAAGTACAGCAGACAGATCAGCACACGGGCTTACCATCTTCACCGACCACTGCACAGTTCATTTGAAAACAGAAAGAAACGGGAAATTATTTACATGCAATGACCAGTTACAAAAGTGACTAATGCCTAAAAATGTGGTTTTAAAATATCACTTAAAAGATTGACATTTTCATTTATAAAAAATACATTTTACTAGAAGCACAAGAAAAGAATTGCTTTAAGAATTACTGATTAAAAAAATACTAGATGATAATGTGTACTTTTAACTTAAAAAATTTTAACACACAACTTCATGAAACTACTTTTGAACTTTAGTGCTCTGAATAAAGGGCTGAGCCTTCTGTTGTAGGAAAAGAAACACACACACAGCCAACATTACACAAAACAGCAGAATTTGATGATGATGGACTGATCAGCCATATACAAAAAATTTGTTAACCATAGCTCAAAATCCACTACAATGACTCTTACAAATGCAGTTTTTGCAATGTATTTACTTCATTATCACAGTAGATCTAGAATAAACAGAGATATTTTTCAAGTCTAGAAGTAATTAAGTTTACTTTCTGAAAACAGCATTTGGGTCATTATCTAAAATTGTTTTAGTCCAGATAAAAATGAAGACTTTTAACAAGTAAAGACTCTATTCTTAGAAGAAGCAAATAAAACATGGGTGCTAGGAGCTGAATCTTTGCTTTAACACCCACAGCATTTTGAAGATCTACCATGCTTTTAATGATTTAGACAACCCTTTCCAGAGAAACAGCAAGCAGCTTAGAAGATAGATATCTCAACTTCACTTTTGACCCTGAGCAATTTTAAAGGCTGTTGCTTGGGGCACACACAACCTTACAATTTCTAGCAATGAGGGAAGTAAAGCACCTTCACAGATGATACTTTGGTAGGAAATCTCCAAGTCCAGAGATGCAAAATGACACAAACAAACTTCCTGTTCCCTTCAGAAAGAGTCTTCCAAGAAAACTCTGCTAAGGTTTACAACAGATCACTGCTGATAATGCAGATATTTTGTGTAGCAAGTGGCATCAGAGAGCTCTCATAAGCACAGTGTGGAATTGTTAAGATTTCAAAGGAGAAGCAGCAGCAGGTAACAGCAGCACTCTCACAGCAGGCTCCACTTGCTTACACCTTCTTTCAGTGACCTACAGCTACTGTTTGCCGCTCGTGCTCTACACATCATGATAGGAAAATGTACTGCATGAAGCACAGAGTGGAGGGAGACTGGGTTTGGGATCTCCAGCACCTTGAGTGAAATCTTACAGGGCACGTTGAACAAAATGACCAGTATGCTTCACTGGCTGATGGCTGCCAGCTCACAGATGGAGCCCAGCAGAAGCAAACTGAGCACCGCTTTACATGGGCAGACAGTGACAGGACAAAGGGGAACCCTTTTTATCTGAAAGAAGATAGATTTAGATTAGATGTTAGGAAGAAATTCTATATTCAGAGGGTGGTGAGGCACTGGAACAGGCTGCCCAGAGCAGCTGTGGCTGCCCATCCCTGGCAGACTCAAGGCCAGGCTGGAGGGGGCTCTGAGCAGCCTGGGATCGTGGAGGGGTCCCTGCCCAAGGCAGGCAGTTGGAATGAGATCATCTTTGAGGGCCCTTCCAAACTAAACCTTTCTATGAATCTATGGCTTAGTAGTTCTGCATGTCAGAACCACCTGGAAATAATTTTCCAGGGACAAAACATGTGGGAAACAGCATCACATACTAGCAACTATTAAGCATTTAATCAATTAAGCAATTAAAGATAAGACTGATCAATGAGATTTAAAAAAAAAATCCATTACTAGTCCAGTATACATTAAGTTGAAAAGACTTCAAAAATATGCAATGAAGTGGTGTCTGTTAAAATGCTTGCAGGGCAATTCAGAATATATATAAAGTTAAATGCTCATTCTTCAAGATTTTACAGAGATCCAGTCTTCAATATAATGGCACATTTGACTGAGTCTAGATCTGTAGGATACTAGTGATGCTTCCTAATGTTAAAGAATTATTACATTTAAATTATTTAAAATATGTATTAAATTAATGCAATTTTACAACATGAAGAATGTATTTTAAAATCAAATAAAAATATGGTTTCATTTTCCATAAGCATTCTATAGTTTTTAGGAGACGATATTTCCCTTCAAAAGAGGTTCTAGAACTACTGGTAGTAAGTACAAGGTGATGATTTGTAAGGCAGGAGTCAATATATTTAGTCATCAATAAAGTCAAGGTGCAGTCAAGGCCTGTGCCAGTCCAACAACTCCCTAATCCAGGCGGTTCCTCACTGAGTACTGAAGAAGAGGCATTACCTTCACCAAATTATGATCTAATGACTCTGAAGGGAAAGGAGACACTGCCCTCCATATAGACTTAGAGGAACACAAGTTATTTTCTAAAAAATGGCAGTGCTAGAAAAACTCTTTCCAAGAGAGGAGCCTGAAATTAGATGCCACAACATGACTTAAAGATAAATAAAGTAAGTTTTAACTGTAACTCATTCTGCTTCAGAATGACAACAAGGGGGCCTCTAAATTGAAACTTTTCTGCCATGGAACATTGTTATACTTTGATCTCCACATTATGTCAACAACAGTCAACCATTCTTGATGCACATGAGATAGCAAGTCAATATTGTCTCGAAACACCAAAAAAAAATTGATTATATATAACCAAATGCATCCAATTACCTTTTTATTTGGATCAGTAAATTTCACTAAGCATAAACTGAGCAGCCTAGGCTTTTCTGACACAAAAGGAAAGTGCCAGTATATTTACCTCTAGCACCATAAATGTTGCTAGGAAACCACTTTGTATTTCCTTCTACTGGCTTCCAGAAAAATTCTATTCGCCGAATATGCCACTATATTAGTAAATTAATTGATTAGGTCTCTGGGGCATTTGGTAGTAATTTTTTCATAATTTTACCCAAAAGAAACTAGGACAAACAAGAGTGACTAACTAATCAGAAAACACATTAAAATTGTAATGTTTAAAAAGATCAATATTTCAAACTCTGTCATCACCATAAGTTATAGCATTTCACATACAAAAGAAATTAAATTCTCCCTTCTTAGTTCAGTGTCTTGTAATCAACTTTTACTATTTTCAAATTCAGCAAATACGACATCTGATCTGTCAGATGATTTTTGTAGCAACTGTATATCCAATGATAAATTACTGCAAAAATGTTACATGATGGTAGGAAAACATTTGTGAATGTGAACAACAATGAAGAAAGGTATCAAACACATGCTGAGCACCCTCTTTATAACACCTTTTTATAGACGTGAGCATTTCAAATGTGACAAAGAACTTTTCTATTTTATTTTCTTTTTAATCTGTTAGTAACTTCTGTATAGTATGAAACAAAGTATCCTAGACGTGACCTTATAGCTGAAGTGTTGCTTTTAACTAGGTAAGCCTTATAATGAGGGTGAAGAGCATTAGAAAAGCCACATCACAAACACACTGCTCATAGCCCATCATGCATTTCAACTTGTTATCAAACTTACCCCTCTTTTGAGGCTTCTGAAAGAAGGAATTCTGGGCTTCCCTGTTTTTATGTCACTCATGCAATAATGCACTGGTTCAATGGAGAATATGGGATACTGGGACCCATTAGGAGTACTGGATGTGTATAAACTAGTAGGGGTTAGGGGTGGGGATTGTGGCTAATGTGGAAATAAAGAAAGCAATAAATAAGCCAAATGTTCAAAGTGATTTTAAAATGAAAATTCTGTCTTATAAAAATAAAATATCCATCCAACACAGAAACAGGTTGTAACGTTCCAGACACATTTACACTCTAACTGTATTGGGTTTAAAAGGTTTCTCTCATGAATTAATCTTCAGAGTTATAGGTTGCTGCAGAGAAGGAAGAAAGCTTTAGACTCATCACTACCACAAGATCCTAACAAGATCCCAAAGCTCCCTCTTTTCTTAAAACACAGCTCTGCTATTACCAATTTAGTTACAATCATCCGGGAAGCTCAAGCACTCCTGCTCACTACTCCCTCCTACATACTCAGGTACCCTACCAGGTTAGCCAAACCAGAAATATTTGGTACATCTACGGAGAATGACTCATACAAAAAGTATTCTCAAACTCTGCAGTCAAGCTGGACTGACACAATGGCTGCATGGCATTATTAATATAATCCCAAGAACCTCCTCCCCTTTTTTCAAATTGCTTCTCTCATTTTTTCTCTCTCATAATGCTGTTTTTCTTTCTCAGTTCAATTTCCCTCTCCCATTTCCACTGCTACACAACTCATTCCCCCTTTATAAAAGGCTTTTATGTCTTTGACAATATTATTAAAAATAGATAAAGGAATACCTGGAAGTCAAGACCAGCCATAGTTTCAGCTAAATGAAGGTCCAAAGGTCCCCATGAATACCCCAGCTGTAGTAAACCAGCTGATTTTGTAATAGATAATATAAGAATATGTTTTAAAAACTGTGAAGAGTATTTAGAATTAAATATCTATCTTCCAGTATTTTGCTTCCAGCTGCTGTTTTGTACAGCACTCCTCCATCCTCCCCAAAAGAGGCAAAAAACAGGGACAGCATCTCTCATTTCCTCCAGGTCCTTAGGGAAGAGGTGCATGTGGTGTGTACACACACGTCACACCTGTGCTCCACAGAGAGAACAGTAGGGCTGACTCCCTGAGTGCGGCCCACAGTGAGTGAACTGGGGAGAAGAAAGAGTAGGGCGAGTCTCATCAGCTTCCTTCAGCTGTCGTCACACTAAGGGATTTCTTGCAACTACAGTAAATGCCAAGGTCCAGACTGAAACCAGTGCACACACTCTCCAAACTATCGGGAAGACATCCCGTGGTCAAACTGGCAATTGTGACCTAATTCCAGAACAGGCCGAATCTCACCCACCTCTGCAGACAAATGCAATATATATCCCCAGGGATTAATGCACGTGAACTGCTATGAATCATTAATTATACTGCATGAATAGTAAACAATTTCTTTTAACACCCAGCTAGAGTTACATAATACACTGAGGATGGAACAAAGAATCATCTCTAGCCTTCCTTTCTGTAAAGACCTACTTTCTCAGAATACTACCAAGTGGAAAGTAAGTTCTACCATTAAGAAGCCCTAAGAACAGTTTCCTGTAATAAATGACAGAAACTTGCTTGGAGCATTAAAATAATCTCATAGAAATTTGCAGGAATCATCAAAACAGCTCACTGATATGCTCCAATATTAAATAAAGATAAAGCATACAATTTAGTTATGTATATGCTCCATTCATTTATACAGCTAATGCATGTATTGACAATCTTTTGTTGATCCATGAAGGCATCTCACACAGAAAGTGTTAATTGTAACTCATAAGAAAACAAAACTAATTTCAAATGCTTTCAATTTTTTCTTGAGCATAGGAATATTTTTACCTATTTCATAGTAATATTTCTTCTAGGTCATTTACCTTTATGGAGCTTCCACAGTATGTTTTACCAGTGATATAATATAAGCTTTAAGGTTTTCAGAGAAACCTCAGGAGTTTTCAAATCTTGCAGCAGGTGTAATAAAAATCTATATTAACACTTTTATATATAAAAATGTGACGGGTTAGAAGGGGGTTGCTTTTTGTGCTGTAACAGACAGATCTGAAGTCTGCCCAATTCCAAAGCATACTCTCCCCTCCCCTTATTTTCACATTCACAATTAACAGCTTTCCTATGCAACTAGAGAAAGTCTTTACAGAATCTTAGTAACATTATGCTAATGGGAAGCTACTTTTACCAAATAACTATTAAAAATGCTCCCAGACACAAATTACTGGAAGGCAAACTGAAAAACTTCCCCAGTGACAACCTGATTTTTAACATGGTAAGTACTCAAACCTTCTGATCTCTTTACCCATACTTTAAAAGACATTGGCAGGCAAGGGGGAGATTTTTTAAAAATACAAGAATTGCTGCCTCAATGCACTCTATATGTTCAAGTTTTAATTTTTCAATTAGTAATTTTTTTAGTTGTTACCTTTGGTTTCTTTCCAAATAGCCACAGCTTTCCTTTAGCCTTGCCGACTGTAGTTTTTGTATCAATTCTCATTCCCTCTTGCTTTGGTGTACTGATGGTTCCATCAGAGATAGTTCTGTAAATATTCTGACTGTAGTCTTCAAATGGAAAATCTCCAGGAGGTTCAAAACCAGATTTGAAGCAGTCTATCACTAGTTGAGAGTCCTAAACATAGGATATTAAGGAGTTTAAAAAGCAAACCCACCAAGAACCAGAGAAAAAATGGAGGCAAATTTTTCATTTAATGGCAGAGATGCACAGAAAGTAGGAGTGAGCTCAAAACACGCTTTCGATAGAGCAACTTAAGATAACAACATTCTTTTACCTCAGAAGTGCTCATGAGTGTATAGCAAAGCACACTCTGCCATTCAGAATATCCAGCAAATACTTAACTGAATGAATTTATGTTAACTGAAGGCCCCTTATATGTTTTAATGTCACATGCAGGGGAAAATACTGACCACAGCATTCCAGCATATCCAAAATAATTTGTCCAAAATCACACCCAGTGAGAACGTGTCAAAGATATTCAGATCACACGAAATGCATAAAGTAGGAAAACAGCAGACAACAAAAGCAGAAGTGCTCCCTTCTGCTGAAATCAAAGTCACAAAATTTTGAAGCAAATATTTGCCCAGAGAAAGAAAACTGTACAGGGTAAGTCAGTCTTTCCCCTCTCCACCCCTTCTTGTAGCAGTTAAATTGCTCACACACATTTAAAGTTACTCAGTTCTACTTACTCTATGTTCATCAACTGATTTTGCTGCAAGGATCATCCCTTCTAAGCATTTTGAGATAATTGGAATAACCTTGCGCTCAGAGTCAGCAAAGCCTTTGTAGCATTCACTAAGTTTGATAGTCCTTCTTTCATCCATTTCTTGAAGTTGCTGCAAGTGCAAAGAAAGATAAAATAAAGCTTTCTTTTGCTGATTTTTTTCCTCCTCAATCCTGACATATGCAGTTACTGTGGTCACCACAGTGTGGTGACTGGCTTTCCCAGTATTTTCATTTGCTTAACAAAACAGAACTTAAAAGTCCTTTCAGAAACACACTTAGGATGCCCAGTCCAACAGTTATGAAGACTTTATGCCCTTTGATTTCTAAAAATCATGTAAAGATTTTCTTTTCCTTTTTCTTTTATAAAGCACATGTACAGTGTTTACAGGCAACTGTTTAAAGTGTCTGTTTCATGCAAAAATGACAATCACAGTGAAGAAATTTTACTGATTTCTACATCTCCTCAGTCTCTCCTTCTATTACCAAGTAATTCCTCTCTGGTGATAAATATCTCAATCTTGCTCTTATTATTATACCTTCCAAGCAATACCAATTTTTAAAAGATAGGAAAAATAAGAAAAATAAAAATTATTTGCAGTTTAGACACTCTGATTTGAAATACAAACCATTTCCTTTAGCAGTGTGCAAGAAAATAAAGAGAAGAATACCATTACCTAAGATTTGCAATAAAGGTTTACTGGAATAGAATAAAAAATAATATATTAAAGAGAAATACTACTAAGATAATAGCCCTGAACTTTCCACCTGAATGTGGAAAACACCCCAACAAAAGCAAAAAATCAGTAAAACACATACCAATAGGTTGTCAAAAACTGGATAAGAAGTTAGATCTTTCCTATATCTACACAGAGGCAGATGTCTCAAACAATATTCAGTATCATGTCTCCAAGACAAAACAACCACCTAGACGTGCTAAACCCCTCTCCAAGGTTTTCCCATAGAATGTTACCAAATACTTGCAATGAAGTAATAAAAGTGTAGCCCCAAGAGAAAGCAGGACTAGGTCTTTCTGCTCTTACTGTAGAGTTCTAAAAGTGGGAGTAATATCTTACAATGAGAATGGATTTAAACCCTGGAGAAATAAAGGCAGTAAAGCAAGTGTCTGCTGCAAGCTACAAAGATGATCAACCTGTTTCTCCTGGGAGCTGACTGAAGTTCCTGGATCAGTGTGTAAAGTCAGACCTACTGTAGTGCTGCTTAACAGTTAAAATATTAGAAAATGCTTTCATAAGACAAGGCATTTTTCTCCTATGAATCCCACACCTTCTAGTAAGATTTTTTTTTTAAAAAAATATGCACTGACTTGTGCTTCTGGAAAGTATCATCCATATTTAAGTTGAATATCTTCAAATAAACCCAGTGTTTTACCTTCCATTTCCTCACTCCCTGTCTCAGTATCACCATATCCCACCATATTTCCCAAATGGCTGAAGGTACATGCCAACACACTTCTGAACTCTCCTCACCTGATGCCCCCAACTACTTCAAACTGGTTTTCTAGTTTTGCCAAGTCCATGTTTTTGAAAGAATGATAAAAAAAAAAATCTTAATAGTTACATAAAGCACCTCAAGAAATCCCCACTTTAGATGCAGAGTGTTGATCTTTACCATTTTACTTGGATTAGAGGTATCTGTGGATTGCTGGTAACTACCACTGACGGAGCCAGGACTGCCTGGGGCTGAGGGGGGGTTGGAACTTCTGTCCTTTGTCACCTGGGCATGAGCAGCCCCTAAAGCACGGCCACTGCAGCCCCCGCCTCACCGGGGCAGAGCGCTCACACACACACGGATCCTGGGAACTACTCACCAACCCTTCCTTACCAGAGGGACTGTTTTAAATGGCTGCTGTCACCCAGACATCTCCAACGTTTATTTTGCCAGACCCTTACAGAAATATTTAAACAAAGACTCTATAAAGTATAAAAGCTTACAGAAAATGCAACCAAGCATTTTTGTTGGAAATCTAAGCATTAGTATGATAAGCAGTCTCATGAAAAAACACAAGTTGTCTCAAGATTATGGTAATTTCTTGATAAAATAATCCACTTAAACCCAAAAAAAATAGCTTTTAATTTTAAAGTCCACTTCTTCTTTAGAAAAGGATCAGAAATACTTTATCTGTTAATTATTTTACCTTGTAAATCTGAGGAATGACAATGTAGTAGTGTTTGTGCTGTTCCCCATTAAAATTCTGCAGTTGTGCAGCATATTCATTTTTGTTTTCATCAGCCATATGTGTGCGCAGGTTTAACTGTTGCTTAGCCTAGTAGGAAAGTGTTATCAGGTTAAACATTCTTCTACTTTTCAATGACACACAGCATTTTTTTCTTCTATCAACTATGCAAGAAATGCAAGAACACTAGTCACAAATCATCAAAACCTACATCCTTATAACTGAAATACAGAGAAGGTGAGATTTCACATATACTGACACTCCCGAACCTCACCTGTTATATACAGAGAAAGCAATGATCAATGTAGCTCCCTCAGCCAGACTCTTTCAAAACCTAAAACCCACAGAAGTGACTGAGCACGCAAACCACAGGGTACCAAAGAGCAGACAGCTGCCAGGTTAAGGAACACAGCACAGCCATCCTGAGGGACTCTGGGCAACTTTAACAAGGCCAAGTGCAAGGTCCTGCATGGGAGCTGGGGTGATCCCAAGCACTAACGCCGGCTGGGAGACAATGGGTTGTGAGCAGCCCCCAGGAGAAGGACCTGGGGGTCCTTGCAATGTGCACTCACTGCCCAGAAAGCCAACTCTATCGTGGCCTCCACTAAAAGCAGCATGGCCAGCAGGTCAAGGGAGCTGCCTGTGCCCCTCTGCTCAGCCCTCCTGAGACCCCAGCTGGAGTGCCCTAGGTACAGGAAGGAAACGGACCTGCTGGGAAGAGTCCAAAGGAAAAAACAAAGATCAGAGGACTGGAGCATCCCTCCTATAAAGACAGGCTGAGAGAATTGGAGATTTTCAGCCTGGAGAAGCAATGGCTTTGGGGACACCTCAGAGCTGCTTCCAGTTCCTAAAGAGGGTCTACAAGAGAGCTGGAGAGGGACTTTTCACAAGGGCAGGTAGTGATAGGCCAAGGGGGAATGATTTGAAACTCACAGAGGGCAGGTTTAGATTAGACATCAGGAAAAAATTCTTCACTATGAGGGTGGTGAGGCACTGGAACAGGTTGCCCAGAGAAACTGTGGATGCCTCATCCCTGGCAGTGTTCAAGGCCAGGTTGGATGGGGCTTTTAGCAACCTGATCTAGTGGAAGCTGTCCCTGCCCACGGCAGGGGAGTCTTCAAGGTCCCTTCCAACTCAAACCATTCTGATTCTGAAGCAGACTCCTTTCCTGTGCTGTCTTACGTGTCACTGGAATTCTGATTTTGCACGTAACAAGTAAGTATATTTTATACACAATTTTATATATTCAATGAATATTGTTTCAGTACTGGTGATTAATAGGTAAATGAAATATCATTGATAATAAAGTAAAGAGAAGCCACTGCCCTTACCTTCTCAACATCAGCCTTTGTTGCATTAGTATCATTGTCCAGTCGTTCATAGCTTTGCTGTGCCTTCTCTGCCTCTCTGCATTCTCTCTCAAATTTCTTTTTGCTCTACAAAAGGCACAAATTTAACTGCTTCAACAGCCACTATTCCCATTTGGTTTTGTGCATTAATTCTGAATTATGAATATCAAAGCCTCCATTGAAGTATCTTAAATTCATAAAGTCCCTTTAAAGGAGCACATTGTTAGCACAGCAACTAGGTCAACTAAATTATTTTGAAGGCAGTCTGAAGGATGTATCAATACTACAGTCATCATCAGTATTCATGTCAAGTGGCACAGCTGTAGGTAGCACAGACAACAGTATTCAATATACTTGATGTTCCATATGTGCAGCTGTTGTCAAGACAACTGCTGTAGGAATTACTGTTGCAGAAGTTCACATCTCTAGTGAGAAACTGCAGCTGAGACTAAGCTCCTGCTTCACAGCAAAGTCAGCAAGTGAGATTAGTGTATCCCCTAAAGGCATCTAAATGCATTTAAAAGACTGACTTTGAACTCAGGTGCAAAGGCACTGTATTGTTTGAGCTGAACAGTGGGAACTATCTTGGTGAAGAGTCATAACATTTAAAACTACCACATCTGCTTCTATTCTGATCCTCTGATGATGACTTAAACTCTTTGACATGACAGTGAAGCAAGATCCTGCTCATCTGGGACCACAACAACAAAACAGACATTCACTTCTCCAGTATTGCTTCACAATAATCTGGATCAAAGATATAATAAATTTTTAAGACAGAAACCCAGAGTATGAGAATACATCTTGAACCGACTTCGTTGAATTTCGTATTTGCTTATCTTTAAAAGTATTTATTTCAAGGAAAAAAGCTTACAGTCTGTCCTAGAGACATTCACTCTCCGCATTTCTCCATTAAACAGTCATTCTACCTCCTGAAAGTACAATAGTCTAGAGTGGTATTCTTGAACATACCTTGGAACAAGCCCTCAAGCTCAAGTCAAATTCAGTGATTAAGATTTCATCTTCATATAAATTAACTGTCATTTTTAGTAGCCCAAGGAGAAGTAACCCAAGTCTGTACCCACGTTAAAACCAGATTCCTTCATGCTGGTTATGCAGATTAAAAGCCAAGGCTTCTCTCAAACATAAACACAGAAGCTGTTTACAGGAGATTTTTAACCAGGAAACTATAAATACATTGAACTGTATTATGTTACTAAGTCACTTGGAAATTCAGTAATATACATAAATATTAAATCTAAGCAAGACAGATGAAAAGAATTCTGCTTACAGCCTGTGTATCTTATATAAGCTCAACAGGAATAAAATCCAAACACAAACTCACATTATCCATCTGTTTCCAGCACATGTCCAGATACTGCTGAGCCTTTCGCCCTTCCTGAAGATGCTAAAAACACCACAAATAAATGAAATTTGCCTGTATTTTTAGTATTACTACCTTTAATCAGTCCCTGCTCTAGCTGACAGCCTATGATGTGCAGAATCTTCCACCAGCTACCTGTACTCTTTTTTTTTTGAAAGGAATGATTGGATTTTGATAGGAAAGACTGGAAGGCATTACTTAACATGCAAGAATAGTATCATAGATACTATGGTAGACTGGCAAAAAAAGATTACTAGTAAGCACTGTCTTCCCAGGAGAATAATTTTTAGGTTTAATAACTGTGTTATAGTATATAACATTATGTATTATAGAAAAACCTTAAATGTGTTTTGTAAATGTATTACAAAACCTATGTATTGCCACATTCATCAAATGGGTAAACAAATACATCAGTTCATTAAAAGACATACATCTTGATATCCTATTTTCAAATTCAAAACCAGAAATTACCATTTTTCTCTCAGATTTTAGATCGTGAGAATATCTCATCAATTCTCCATACACTCTGTGTCCCATTTCTTCTGCAACTACTTCTCGTTGTCCTGCATAGTCATTCAACTCGTTGAGGATGTTAAAAAAGGCAATACACGAAGTAAACCTGGCAGAAAGCACACACACAAACAAACATACACAAAAAGTTAGACAGCTTTTTAAACTCTACTTATTTTAGTACAGTCTGTACTCCTGATTAAATAAAAACAATCATGGACATTTTACAATAAACCTTATCTTAATGCTAATTGAGTTAGAGTAGAAACACAAGCTGGGAAAGCCTATGTTAAGCCTCGCATGTACTATATGTTGCAATGCCTCTTCAAATACATTTTATAAGAACAAGGGGTTTGTGGATGGAAAAGAAAGAAGAAGAATACTACCTGGCAAGCCCTGTAGTATAGAGGTATCTCCTAAGCTGCCCAGGGAGAGGCCTGAGCTTGGGAACGGATACATACGTCCCTAGGCTCGGAGGCTGAGCTTGCTGCAGAGATGATGTGCTTGGTAGTCTTGAGGGCGGAACATGCCAATCATAGCACTCCTATGCAGCCCGTGGATTCTACAGAACAAGTTTGCTATCAGCTCTGGAGACAGCTGCCTGTTTGCCTGCCCACCTCTTGGCTGGAAGTAAGGTGCCACTATGGCTGGCACTAAAAAGGGGGGAAGAGGAGGGGCAAAGGGTAGAAAGTGTGTGTGGAAGGGAAGAAAGGAAAAAAAAAACAGGCACCACATTAAAATATACATATTTCTCTTTCTTTTAACTGTGGAATACTGCCACCTCCATAGGCTTGGCTTTTGGGAATTTCAAATGCCACTCTAGCTTTAGAAAGCCTATTCCCTCAGGTCCAGGATCTTTACGTAGAAGAGCTAGAGGAAATCCTACTGTGCACTCTCAGGCACTCTGCAGAGCATGTGCTCTGGCTGCAACCTGAAACTTGTCCACTTTTTTTATTTCCTAAGACTTACCCCTAAAGAAAAAAAAGTGCTTTTTCAAACAAATTTTTAAATGGCTATGGAATGGACAGCAAAAACAAGCACATTTCTGATAAATAAAGTTGTTTAGCACAAATTGTTTCTCCACCTTTACACACCCACTTATTTTGTCTCCAGAATCAAAGCAAGTCAGCATTTTAAGAGCTCTTCTTGCCCATAACATGACAATTTGTGTACACTCAGATCTGAGCATAGAGATGCATAGCTACGTTTATATTGCCATAAAAATGCAATTAGAATCTTTATTACTAAGCAAAAACCCAAAGCCTAAGAACACACACTTGCTTTTCTTTAAAAAACAATACTAGACTACACATAGCAAGCTAAACTTCTGCTTTCAAAATTTCAGTTACCTAAAGATTAATTTGGAAGGGAGCAAGTACAACCTGCCATTTTTCCTACATTAAAATACCAATAGGAGCAAAGGTTTTATGCTTAAGAATTACAGCAGAACTGTAAGAAGCCAAGCACAATTATTTTGTTGTCATACTTCATTTTAAAAATAAATCCATAAAAGAACAGCATATACCGTTAGTTCTCACTTTTTACACATAACACTTGAAATGGACATTTTTACCTGGGTTCCTCATCTTTTGGTGAGCGTTTAGGACAGTACTTCTTAACCAGATTCCTATTAAAGAAGAACAAAAACGGATCATACTTAAGAGTCGCTTTTGAGATGACACACATAGAAAACTCATGAACAAATTTTTTCTGTTTAATGTTCTATGAACAAATCTATTTCCTCTATCAACTTATAAGGGTCCTTTAGATAACACAAAGCTGAAATCTCTGGTATTATCAAAGTTTTACACCACTTTGACCTAGAACAATTTCCAAATATTTTAAAACTTCTACTGCAGTGACTAGACATGAAGTGAAGAGTTGTTATTGAACATCCTTTTCCCGCATGCAGAAGGCAGCAGCAGACAAGGACAAGGCCAACGTCTGACCAGTGTGTGACAGAGACAGGGCACGCTGCGCGCTGTGCCACGAGCACAAAACTCCTTGCCTGAAGTAAGCTTGGAGTATAGGTCCAGGTCAAGGATTTTAACCACAGTATTGCCAAATCTTCAATTAGGACATGTCCAGAACTGGAGGGGCACCATGTCTTTTCAGAAAAAAGATTTTACAGTTTGTCCTACCATAAGAATTGCAAATATCCAGATTTTAGAAACCAAGCAAATCTCTAAAAGACAATCCAGAGGACCAGCACTTAACACAGTATCACAGTCCAATATTTGAGAACACTGATATGAAATAATCTGCTTATCACAGAATGCAGGGAAAAAAGGAATGGAGGAGTTACGAGAAGATTCCAGGAGGAAAAAATCTGGCATGCATGTTGTGTATTTCACCCCAGTGTCACTCTAACTTCAGTTGTTACAATTACAAACTGCCTTACCATTAAAACAACTAAAATAACCTCGTACAATTTCTCAGATCCATTTACTTGGAAGTCATATCTATGGTACAAAAGCCCACACAGTGAGATTATGTCCAGTTACAAAGTACACACCAGAGTATGCGCAGGGAGTTAGTGTGGAAATAGTAAGCTTAGATCACTTGCCTGTTTCTATACCCTCTGAGACTACAACCAGAAAAACCCAGCTATGATAAGAAAGTCAGGTCCTTTTTATATCAATGTGTACTAAGAACAGAATAAACACTGACTTTTTAAAAATTATCTACAGATTTTAAAGTAACCTCTTTACTGAAGTTCCAGTAAGAACCTCTTCTCTCTATCCCCAGAACCGACTGCCTGTTGTAACATTCTACTTGGTAGGGATTAAATGCAGACATTTTGATAGGAAAATGCATACATACAATAGAAAAAAATAAATATTCACTAAGTAACTTTCCTGTGTTCCATTTTTCCTTACATTTCTGCTTTGTTCCTCAGTGCTTATTAATTATTAGGGAATTCTTAAAATTCATCTTATTTTTATTCAGAAGGTGAAATGCATAACACACATATAATGCTGTAGCTAAGCAACCATGCACGAGACTTTTCAAGGGAAGATTTTCAGAGTTGTTAAAAATGAAAAAAGAAATTACTTACTAAAGCCATGCAGTTTAAAATGGTGGGAGAGAAGAGTCATAAATATAGATTATTTACTAGCATGCTGATTTCTGTTCTGGTTTCATTCTTTAATGCAATTGCTTACTATCTCTAGAAAGGCAAAAATATTACATAATCCCTTCTCCTAGTAACAGCCAGTTTCATTAGTCAATCCCATCTAAGTTTGGATCAAAGGAACACGCAGGTTTGAGATAATATGATCAGGATTTAACAGCACAAGGTACAGTAATCAGAGGCAATAAATATGAAATGACAAATGCAGGTTTTAAATATCAAAGAAAAATCCAGTGTTCATGTGAACAATTGCGCATAGATAGCATTTCTAGTAAGTGAATACCAATACCTAATCAAAACAGATCTTCAATTTAAATCTTTGAAAAAGCACAGGTTGACAAGCAGCCAGTACGAGCATGGATTTGAGAAGTGAAGCATTCTTTCAAAGAGGAGCCAGCTGACACGTCTAAGGGGGCATAACAGTCTCTATATTTCAATCTAAATCCATGCCTAATTCTCAGAATTCAGATATGGATCTGGACTAGTTTGTAAGAAAACTACAAGTAATTGCTGATTATCAGAACAGAAACAAATCTACAAGACTAATGTCTTTGCTTCCTAAGAAAGGTGCAGCTGATGACATTTTACTCTTTGGAAGTAAAATTTTGATGGCTTCTATCATACTCTGTCTTACAGCCAGCCATTTGGAAGCAGATTTTATACAGGATTTACCACATCCAATTGTGCTGCTCCAGTAATTTTATTAACATCACTTCCTTGTATAAATTGGTCTCAGGTCAACACCAGTGAGACAGGAAGAAGATTTTTAAGAGAAGTACCACCTCAGTCACCTAGGCAGAAGTTTCAAAGAGCACTTCAGTTGATAAAATTTACTTATAGTCAGGTACATAGAACGTCTACACAAAATTTTACAGATGTCTAGAAGACTGTTCTTATAAACTTAAAACTAAGTTTTTTTCAGTCAATTAATACAGCACATAAAGGACAGAAGCAGCAGCACCAACATGGTACAATTTCTATTACGGTATCAGCTCAGGTCCTCTGGTATCTGCTTACACCAAACCACTACAGCCTCAAGATCATATGACAAATAAGCCTGGTCACAAACCTTTTTTTTGCTTTCATAAGTAGCTAAAATTTCAGTAAGTACTTAAAAGCATTTCCTGTAAGTAATAGCTTCAATACAATTCTGATGTCTTCAGTGACTGCACATCAATATTATGGACTGGGTAAATACAATAACAATTAACTGTAGTAACATCTCAATTAACTCTGTTTAGTAACATCTCATCAGAAACACTGGAGCAATGAATCTTAAAAAATTGCAACCTGGACTTCTAATTTACGAAGCTGAATATCCTTGAACCACTAAGAAATCACATGTTTCGGTTTATGGCAACAGGACTATAAAAAAACTTGCCACAACCGTATTTGAATAGTAATGAGCAGTATAAAATCTCAGCTCCAATCAAAGGAAGAGCGTTTTGAGAAATGATAACATGTGGTGATAATCTGTGTTCCCAGCTTTACATTTGAGCTTACACACATTTTCAAAAATGTTTCCAAGATTATGCATATAAAAATGTGGAAATTATCTCAGTTTGATGAGACAAATGCATGTATTAATACTGCATTTATAAAAATATCATTTAAACACAACAGTATGGAGAAGAAACATGAAGAACAGATTTGATCAGAGCAACTAGACACCTCCAGAGATCACAATGCACAATTTTAATGGGCATTTAAGAACAGCTCAAGAACAATCACAGCTATTTGCTTTTAACCAACAACAGAGAAGCCTACCCTATTCAGAAATTTTATTCCATGGCAGTTTCATCTCCAGCTGCAGGTGTAACTTGTATTACTGCCTAACATCACAGAAAGTGGAACTCCTCCATCTGCTCGAGTGTCACAATGCTTCACACAGGATGAAAAGGGAGTGAACCTCCAGAATTATTTTGTGTGTAATGATGTGAACAACAGACCTTCACCTTGCCACTTTTAAGAAACAATGCTGATCAAAAACAGTATCTGAGAATTCAATTTAAAAATTCAGTCAAAAGCCCAGTAGTTTGGCACACACTAAATCTATTTTTTTCCAATTATAAAATAAAAACAAATGAAATAGTCATATCACTAAAATGGAATGTGTTAATGTACAATGTACCACCCTGGAATATCTTTGTCCTGATGCACATCCCTGTAACTCAGTAACAGCCTCTAATAACCTTTGTAAACCTTGGGGTAACACAATACATTTGTGGAGTCCTACACCACACAGAACTGTAGATTTTCCTTTAAGTTAGCTCAAACAAAATCACATTACACAACCTTTTTTTGTTTCAGAACACATTATGCTAGAGAAAAGACAAGACAAGCTGTCTAGGGTGGTTTTTTCCCCCACAGCAACTGAGGATTCCCCAATTTTTCTTGTAATTTTTCCAGTATCAAAGAAGAATAGCAAGGAATGACTTGTAACCTAAAACCATCATTTGGAAGAGTTATCGCTTCTAGAATTACTCAGCACTGTGAGCTGCAACATCTGCAGGCAGTAAGAATATAGTGAGTTTGCTCAAACAGCTCCTCATATGCTGTACATGCATCACTTGCCATCTCCTGGAAGCCCTGGAAGGGTTGTTGCACCTGGGAAAGGCTCATCACTAAGTCGTGACAGTATAAAGAAAAATAAAGTCTTCAAAATGCAAGGGTGTACACAAAGTGAATGTGAATTTCTGCCAGGAGACAGACTCCAATTTGTGAAAACTGTTATGAGAAGTTCACTCAGGTTTTCATCCTTGGGTTTAATGTCTATGGGAATAAGATCCATCAACGATCTCAACAGGATGCTCATGAAAAACACTGAAACCAAGACAGAAAAAAAAATACCACCATACATCACTAGCTTTATCTCCTGACTAAACTGGGCTTTCCCTTGGTCTCCCATCCTAGCCTAAGACGGCCACAGAGGTGACTACCTGCTGTACTGTTCATATTCTACTAACCAAGAGCGTTATTAATCTCAGTTATAAGGTTCATTATGAAAAGAGTCTCAACACTCTTTTTTTTCAGATTGTTTTCCATTACAAAAGGAAGAAACAGTGATACACTAGAAATCTCCAGCAGGGATATGAATATCTACCTCCCAGGCCATAAGCTGCCGATATTAAAATTCACCAGAACCACAGTTCATCCCACAAGATCTCTCACCAAACTTCCCAGGGGGACAGATGCAGGATGGCTAACTCTTCGGAAGGTGACAATTTTGCTTGATCTCAGTTCCCCCTGGGCCTCATCACTATTTTACATAATTAAAAACAGTGAGTGTCCTCAGGAGGAATGATGGCTGAAATCAAGTCGTTATGACGAGACAGTTCACTGCTAAACAATCAAGTCTCCTCCAAAGAATACATATGCAAGAATATCAAAGAGGAGCTTCATGAACTGGTCTACTGGCAGAAAATCAGTGACCCTCTGACGTGTGTGCTGTCCAGAGCCTTGCGGGAAGCAGGCAGGAAGCGCATGCATGCACTGTATAACGTGTGTGCAGCAAGACCTGTGCTTCCCAGAACTGTCATACTTACTGCACAGGGGCAGTCACTCCAGTCATCTGACAGATGGGGTACTCGACAAAACTCTTTCACTTTTGAATGACACTTCAAGAAAAACCAGTAGTTTTACCCAGAGTAAAATTCTGAACAGAGAAAATTTCCTATTTTTAGTCAAATCCTGAAGTAATAATACGTTGTCTCATCTTGCTAGCTGTGGAACGAACCTTTAAATACAATTAAGCAAAATGGCATTTGTTAATACTATATAAGGAAAAGATCTTGATAGCGATCTGTGGAAATAAAACATATTTCTGTTTTTTAACAGACAACTGAAAACAAATCAAAACAGGGCTGTGAACTGTGCTGTGCATGCCTCCAACTTTCCTTTACCTCTTTAAGTTCCTCTATACCAGCTTTGGAAAAGTGGCATTTCTTTTCTTCCTTTTAAGAAAAAAATTCCTTCAGTAAAACAATGGGTTATTATGCTAGGTGAATATATGCAACTGGATGAAAAGAAACTGATAAAGAAATCAAAAAGGAAATTGAGCAGCCCAGATAGAGAACATCCATACCCTCAGCTGTGAGCCTTATTACTGTATTAATGAGGAAGGATTTCTCAGCTCTCTATCTAGTGACAATCTGGTTTGCAAATGATGAGATGATGGAAGAAACCACGGGAGAGAAGTTGCTATCGGTTTCAGTCTGACAAGGGTAGGCAGCAGCTTCAGTCGAATCCCCAAAGGAATGCAAGACAGTAAAGATGATGGTGAAGGAAAAGATGGCAATGAAGGCCAAGTTCACAGGAGCGTCTTACTTTAAATTTTATTCTTCAAGCACTGAGTGCACTGGTGGTAAAAATCAACCTACTTCATTCTAAAGAAATAATTTACTCTGAAGCAGCCATTTCATGGCTGCTAGTCTCCTTGTATGATCCCTGAAGGGAAATTCCTATTGGACCCACAAGATGTTTCACTTGGCAGCTAAAGAACAGAGGTAAGAAAGGGTGGCTGGCTTACAGTGTCACGCAAAGGGACAAGACCTGCTATGGAAAGGGCGTGCTTTAAGGACAGGAAGGTCTTGCTGTTTTCTCAAGTTCTACTCAATTATTTCAATCACATTTCTTAACACAATATAGTGCAGCCCTTGCCAATTCAACATGAGAAATTCATTAGCAGCAGAGGCACACATACACACTCAAGTGTAGGTACAGATAAAGCACTTTACAGCAAACATGCTGATAGTCAGTGCAAAAAATCGTTACGGTTTTCCTTGTTCTGATTTTTTAATTTTGAGCCTTAAATCTTTTTAGTTCAAAGATCTGAAGGGTGGGTGGGAGAGAAGAGTGGGAGAGAAGGCAAAAACAAGCAAGCAAGTGCACACCCAAAGATAATTTTCTGTTTTGGACTGGTCTGTCATGAAAACAGCTAGTGATCTAATTCACTCTGTAAATGAAAAACAGTCATTAATCACATTTCATACTTCCCCACCAAGTGATACAATGATTTCATGTAACTTTTAAGATCTTTTTGCAAAGAAAAAAAACTTACCTCAGTTGTTTTGCATAGTTTTGCTCAATTTCTATCCTTTCTTTTACAAATTTTGCATATTTCTCCAAGAAGTCAATGCCCCACTGTGTATGCTTGTCCAAGTTATCAAACTGATCCTTTAAAAACAAAAGGAAAACAAGATTACCCAGAATTAGTTAAGAATCACAGCAGCACCAGATTTGCACATCATTTATTTATAAGCTGTGCTCTGAGGGAATGCTTGCTATTTGGGTAGAAGTCATTCAAGTTATAAATCAGTCCAAAGTGTATACATGTATCAGCCATATACCACAACAGTCGGTTTCACGTGCAGGAGCAGATCTACCTCTTTTTGTAAAAACAGCTCTAAATACTTGCATGTTAAGCTGTAAGCAGTCTTTCATCACTTTCACAATGCAAATCTGTCTTTCTTTCCTCTCAAAACCCTTTATTTCAAAAGTGAATCTTTTCCACCAAGAGAACAGATACAACCAAAGATCACTATTAGATAAATAAGAGAGAGCTCACAAGAGATGTCTGGCAGATTTGAAATGCAAGGAGTTATAATTTTGTTGGACACAAAAAATTACTTTGACTCTTAGGATAACCCACTGAAAGAAAAATAACATAAATTTCAGCAGCATGACTTAGTTGGGTGTAGTCTGCATATCAAAAACATTTATTAAATCAAAACTATATACACAGCTCATGACCAGCTGTAACAGGAGATTCCAAAGAAAGCAAACCTGTCCTTAGTAATTAAGACACAGTAAAGGCACAACACAAAAAGGAGAAACAATCAAAAATAAACTACATTAAAAAAAAGTTAAGGAATTTTTAATACATTAAACCATCTTCAAAACCAATCTTTCACTGCACTCTTCACTGATCAACAGGTGGATACACTAATTAGGACAAGTTGAAAAGTCAAAAAACAAGTGGAAATATGGGCAGGGGTTAAGAATTAGGCAGGAGAAAACAAAGGTACAAAATACTGCCTAGCAAACATTTTCAGTCTAACACACACTTGCATTTTATGCTACAATAATCTACCACAGTGAAAAAATAAGTAATTTTCAGTTTACAATAGCATTTAAAATTAGCAGTTATTTAGTAATCCAAAAAGACAAGTAACTGAATTATCGAAGTTTGTGTCCTGTAGAGGCTTAATCCAAATACACTTCACAGTAAACTTGAAACAGAAAAAGTAAAAAGCTAAGGAACCAATTAAGTTCAAAGTTTAATACACTTACAGAAAAAAAAGCTCTGAAGGCTGTTTATCAGAGGCTATCTCTTGCAGATTCAGTAGCTTGCCTGAACCTACTGAGTGATGTAGACTTCTAGCATTAGCAATTAAAGTTCCATTTCAACATGCAGTCGGATGATCTACAGCTAAATCAAAAAATGCCATAAAATCCTGCAAGGCCTAAGACTCAAGGAACACACATTCAGTTAAAGAGATACCAGGTGAACACAGCTACATAACCAGCAAAAATAAAAATAACCTAACAAGATTAAGGTTGCCTTGCAGGTCCCAGTCAGTGCCTTACACCACAGACTAACCACCACAGCCATCAGTGCCTTGAACGCTTCAGTCCAAGTGTATGCAAGGACTGCCAACCAAAAGCATCCATCCTGTTCCACCACCAGCCTCTGCACCACTCTCCCTACCAAAATCACAGCCTCTTTCCCTGATGTTTCACCACAGAAGCAGCCAAGAGATGGGAGAGGGACTGAAGACAAGATTTCAATGTATTTGGGAAACCATGGCCTGCCTGTATCTTGCATTATTCTGATATGCATGCACACTTTGTACCAACTGGACATTTCCACTCGAAATACCTTATGTCAAATAAGGTGACATTTCTGCTACTGCTTTTAGAGAAGCTGCACATGCATTGTTTGAATGTGGAAATAGGGAGACAGTTACCAAGCTGTGGTGTCAAACCACATTTGCAAATATGCATAAAAATACAGCAATCTCAAGAAGCCTTTCTTTTTTATACTCTACTCATTTGTGTAATTACTCTTACAAAATTAACCTAGCATCCAAAAGTAGTTTGTAAAAGATGCTTTTGGCATGAAGTCAATACCTAATACCATTAAAAGGAACTGACTTCCTTCAGCACACTGCAGAACAAAGCCTTTGCTGTCCTACTTAAGCTCTTCAGACCACAAAGCTCTCATTTGTTGCTAAGGTTTCATTAGCATTAGGGAACACCACATTACTCATGTTTCCAAACATGCAACCAGAGACAGTGGCTTTCCAAATATTTTGTTGAAAGAAAAAAGGACTCCACTGCTCAAGCTTCCTTCAAGATCTGCTATTAATATGAAAATTACATTTGACAAGCTACCATGCTTTACTACAAGGATTTCATCACCGATCACATGACAAAAACTCCTTTTCCCCCCCTTAATTCCTCTTCCTAATCTGATTCTAGAAACAGTATGTTCTGTGCAAAGACAGCTTTGTTGGATTATCCCACAAGCTTCACAAGTTTTCAAATTCTCTATACGCAATAAACCAGTGAATGAAAGTCCACAGTCACAAGAATCACCTTACACTGTTCTGTAAAGCCACTGAGATAAATGAGCAAAATATAAAGGCAACTTCAACAAATAAGCAAAAAGGACTGGTCTTTTCAGAAAGGCTTCCAGAGGGGAGTCACAAATTTACTCATTTACTTTCAGTCTCTCTCCAGAAGTTCACGTTTGAGCTCTGGGCCTCAACTAAGGAAAAACCTTCCTTTTTGTACCCGAACACAAACAACAAATCTTCCAGGATTGCTACAAAGGAAATCAAACTAATGCACTGAGATAGAAGCGATGTCTTCAATGGAAAAAAAAAGGGTCAAAAATCAGGCAATGCTGTACAGACACGAAAATAGACCAAATAGTGCCAATAAAATTTAGGTCTGTAATCTCAAAATAAATATATCAGTGTATTAATTTGGCTAGGTCCTTTATAAGAAACATGAAAACTGCACTAACTAGCAATCAGCAAGTTATTAAAAAAAAAAATCACATCCTACAATATCTGGCTATCTACACCTTGATAATGAAGTATGTTCTCAACAGTATTTCCAAGCAAATACATATTGCTGTTTGTCTAGTAACTGCCCACACGCCTTGGCAGCTGAGCAGACAGTTTTTGTAGAAAACTTCATTAAAACTGCAGCTGACTATTGTTAAAGCGATTAAGGTCAGCTAATGTATGGCAGCCCTAGTAGGAACTGCCCACTCAAAAACAGAATGTAGTCCAAAACCTCTCCATTACAAACAAACAAATCTGACACTTGACAAGAAGTTTGCAGCAGGTCAAAACAGACGAGTCCAAAACAAATGTCACCTACCTAAAGTCTACTTCCATATTATTTACTGGAACCACAGATCAATGAACACTCTGGGTTTGCAGTTCTAAACTTACCATGAGTTTGCAGATACCAGGAAGCTTTACCAACATAACAGCTGAAGCACCAAAGCCAAGAGTGAACCTGACTCAAACCTGCACCCCAGACAAAACAGACTGTCCTGGTTAAACTCAAGATTTGCTCTCCTCCTTTAGACATTTGTTTTTTCTCCAAACAAGCCTCAAGAACAAATAAAAAGAAAAACATGGGAGATCTCTTCAGAGAGAGCATGGTACAGCATAAATACTGGATATTTAGTCTTCCCAAAGCTATCAGTCCAGACACTGGACTAGTGTGGGAGTTTCAAATAAAAGGCATTAAACCAGACTGAGATTAAGGGGTTAATGTTCCCAGCTTTCATCAACTTCAGAAAGCAATTCTACTTGCACTTAAAGCTAGGATTGTGATAATCATTCCCTAAAAAAATCCTTCTGTTTCACTAATTTATTCCTTTACGACATGTAAACTAGCTAACAGCATAACATCAAATTATTTTGAAATCAGTCTCCCATTTCACTGACCTCCAGACAATACAGCTGAAAGTTTTAAGAATCACATTGAACACTGAAGTACATTGACTTACAAGTTTCAGAAACCTACCGCAATTAATTACACCTGTAATATCTACTCAATAAAACATTTTATTTGAAATGAGGATACTTTGCATTAATTATTCCACCATCATTTTTTTCTCTATTAACTCAACTGTACATCATTACTTCCATAGTTTTATCTGACCACAATTATAGTCTGCAGTTACCCAAGTGTTCTTATTTGCACTTTTCAAGCACCGGCTCAAAATGAGGTATTTTTCCCAATTCTTTGTTCTCCAGGCTGCACAGCCAACCTCAACTTCCAAGTCAGTGAGTGGGAGATTAAAAACTTACCCTGTCTTTTGCTGTCTAAATTCTTAACCCTTCTGCAGGCTAGTATAAGGAAATATGTACTATGCCAGTGTTCAAAGCATGGAAAAGCAGCAATCAGGTCTTGGTTCAAGGAAAAAATAATTCAAAACACTTTACATCTAAAAAGCCCCAGGGCATTTGTGGATATAAATGTTGTATTTTATTATCACCTTATGAAAAGCCATGGCTTACTTAATCACACAACTACAAGTCCACAGAAAGCCAAGTGAGAAAATGTGGGTGATAAGATACTTAATACCAATCTTAGCAGTTCTTGTTTACTCAATTAATGCTCATGAAGGCTTCTCACATGAACCTGAATTACAAATAAATTTAAATGATAGGCTAAATTCTGCATAATGTCTTCTTTTTCCTGCATGAGCAGCACTGCAGAAGAAAAAAAGACTGTTTTGTATCACCAAACTCTATTCAAGAAGTTAAATATTTTAACTTACAAAACATAATAAAGTGACTATTTAACATATTAAGAGTTTATAAAACTCTTATGAAATAAGAAGCTGAAACTAATGAAGCTGAATTATGAAATATTATGCAGCTTGGTTTTTATTTATTTTTTTATTTATTTTTAGATAATGATCAAGACCTTCAAATGATTCACTGTTTTACTTGGAGGTATCTCCAAGTAAATTTCTTTATTTCAAAAAAGGAAACAAAACAAAAATCTTGCAGTGTTTGCACAAAGAACTACCTGATGCGTTACATTAAAAGTTATGGGAACCATAATCATCCATTAATACATTAATGAGTAGTTACCAGTATAATAGATTACACCTTTCTCTATTTGTCTTCAGGACAAGTTAATTATAAAACTGTATTTTAATTAGAGCATGTTACACTAATCTGCTTCTGACAATACATTTCAGTTTCTCTTCGTGGATACCTCTTCACTGTTTTTGGTTTCCACTTTTGTCTCTATCTTTATGCATTCCTGCTTCCTTTTCTGTCTTAGGATAATAGCTCTTTTATTTTACTGTCTGAACTGATTATCATTTCTCTGTATTCCTGCCTGTTTGTTTTCATAATTATCAATTTGGTTAGGTCGTTCTTTTTTTCCTTGCAACTGCAATGTGCTTCTTCCTAACAGGCAGACAAAAGCTGCTTCCAGCTAAACAGTACTTTATCTTTTCAAAACACCCTGTTAGCTTCACATCTAAAAACTAACAAAGAGCTGTTTCTGTATCAAGAACAAAAAAGAAAGTGTTTTGCTTTTCTGCCTTCTTCAAGTTCTGGATTGTAGCTCCAGACTAATCAGCAAATTATACCTCATTCCTCTCTGAAAATAATCTGGGTATTACAGTTAAGAGAGAGGAAAAAATGTGCTGTGAGCAAACTTAAAAGCTCAGTATTTTATAGACTAAAAGATTAATATCAATTAGAAGGTTCAGGGCAGCAACATCAAAAGCCATAGTGACACTGGAAATAAAGCAGAAGCACTTAGACTAAGATGAAAAAAAAGTAAGATGTTCATATACGTAAATTAAACAGTACTTCACATTTTAATTTCATATTAGAAGTTCACTATAGATTGTACAGGCATATGTACAGGATACTATGAAGAAAATCTGCTAGTTTTTTTAAGACATGAAAAGAAGAATAATTCCAAAAAAGAATTTCTGAAAACAGTTTGTAGGTTGACCTTCAGGACACGGAACTACTTTGCCTGCAAAAATTAAGACACTGATATTAACAGCACACTATATTGTAGCCTGAAAATATTTAAGTGAGAAACTGTGCTAGAAATGCCCAGTGTTTAATATGGGAAAGGAAAACAACAAGAACTAAAAAAATCCCTTTTAGCTGGATAAAAGACTACTTTGTTCTGAGGAATAAATTCATAGTATCAACACAGTATGAAAAATCTATTTGCCTGTTAAGCTTTAGCATATATTTTTAAAAAGCAGTATCATTGTCAACTTTTATTTTAAAAAGTCGATTTCTATGATTAGAGAAACATTTGCATGATAAAGTGAAAAAAAAGTATTGAACCACTGGAGATCCAGCCACGCTGTAAGATAATGTATACAGCAAGTCAGCTTTCTAAAGCAAAGCTAAAAATGGAGAGATGCAATGGAGGAAGAGAAACGTTAAGACTGTTCTCTCCATAAAAGTGTCTCCAGCAGCAAAGGAACTGCTTTGGAAACTCTAGATCAAAGTCAGGTCTGGCAGGAAGGGATGTCTTGTTTGAGACCTAACAACTTCACAGGTGTGGCACCTTTAGTTTCCAGGAAAGAGCAGGAATCTGCCACAGACAGAATATATGTGGAAACATTTGTGACTGCTTTTGAAATGAGCTGCCATCATCACTAAAGAATCAAGTTCTGCTTCTAGAGATTAGCAGATGCGCTGAAAAACATTAGAGATTACAGCTGGGCTCTGCAGTTCACCCGTGCCACTGAGTGGATCAGCTGGACTGATCATTAGACTTTACCAGCAATAGTTTCCCATCAGCAGAGCAAACTGATTGAAAAAGTTCACAATTGGGACACTGAACACCAATGTTAAGACAAGAGAGGAAAGGAACACAATGCCACACATGTTATCTCAACAACCACTCCTATTTGCCCTGTTAATGAATAATCTCCAGAATTCTTCAGTTAACACATGGTCACATTCATAAGAACAGTGTATTTACTTCACGTCAGGATGCAAACTTAAATAAGGAAAACCCCACTTCTTTGCAGTACCTACAGTTCTGCTCTCCTCTTCACTCAGATGTCCCTGCTGTGTAGTCCCATAGCCTCTCACACACTGGAGGAAGGGCTATTCCCCAAACACACCCTTCTTCCTCCTCAGGAAGTTCTACCAACACAGTGTGCAGGGGCCAGAACACAGTTCCAGGCCTCCTTCCTCTCTGCTACCCCCAGAGCCTCTCCACACTGCTGCCTGTCCATGAACAGGGTCCTCACTGGGGGTGTGCACCAGCTGCAACACCTTCACCTACAAGCTAGGAAAGAGGGAAGTACTGTGTCCCAGGCAGTCAGAATGGACTCCCTACGACCCCAACTTGAGAAAAATACAAACACACACACACACACAATCATATGAAATAAGTATCACTAGAATACAAGCATACACAAAACACAGACCAGGAAATCCTACTTTGTAAACTGGATCAGAACCCACTCACTTAGTTTTCAATCATTCCCTTAATTTCATTCAATTTTTAATTGGGAAGAATTTTTTTTAAAGAAACTTAGCCAGGTTTTTTCACATATGTTCTTAATGGAGATTGTTAGAATACTTGAATCTTATCTTTATTTGAACCAAAGCTTAATTCTGAAACACATTCTATTTTAAGCTTAATTCCCACACTAACTTAAAACAGACCATTTTCAAACATCTCTATCCAAGAAAACAGCAGATCACAAACCATGTATTTTCAAGCATTATTCCATTAAAATAGTTGCCATCTTAAGACAGGGACAGTATTACACTTGCCTTGTAATATAAAAGGATATAGTTATATCTATTCCCCTAAACAACAAGAAATCTTATTTTCACCATAGCCAAGCCAGAAAACAGGCACTTTCTGAGACTTCTGGGAATGGCTGAAGGTTGTTAATAAACAGGCTGAAGTGTAAGTACATTTTAGTCCTAGTTATGTCCCTTGAAATAGGAGACAGGAAGACTATGTTTAACCCTAAATGAAGGAAGTGAGATATCATGCATCACAGTAAAAAAATGCTACTACTGTTTGTACAATGCTAGAGATGCTGATGCTCATTTTAAGAAATATCTGGAGAAAATCCCATCTTTCCAGTAACACTAGAATAACAGACTATAAAGCAGAGAGGCTATATATCAACGAAGCAGCAGCATACTGAATTTGCTGTATGACCATGTGAAGTCTCATGTGAAGCAGAAGTTCTCTGCAAAACCAGCACATTTGCTGCATGATTAATGGTAGCCTACAGAAAATCTGCAAGAACAAATTATATGGCTTGGAAAGCACTGATGCAAGATTTTTTATTTTTGAAAAATTTTGTAAACAATCATTTAGTTTTTCTGTTACAAAATACTATTACATGACTTGACATGTAATGTACATGGTGAATGTTTTAGTGTATGACTAAAGAACCCTTGCTGAAATTACTGAAACCTTCCAAAACTTTTAAATGCCTCTCCACCAACTACAGATACTTCCACAATATTATTAAAAATGCATCCACAGGAGATTGACTTAGCAAGCAACTCTAACATTCCCCAGTTCTTGCACACGTGATTTAATCTATTTTTGCATTCTAGAGGATCTGTTTTTTCAAAACTTGTAGAAACAAGAAAGGGACCTCACCTACCGACTTCTTCAGTGAAACTCCTGCTCTGGCCAGTCTGGCACAGCATCTAACAAGCAGAGAATGCACTGGTTTTTTTCCTCTCCATACAATAAGGGAGTGAACAGAGTGCTCAAGACAAGAAGGGAGCAGGGTCAATGTTACAAGCGAGGCAATAGGGGAAAGGCAAAAGGTTTGCACATGGAATATTACAGAACACCTAGATGCACTACATCACAAATTCAGAAACAAGATCCACCAGCTTTGCAGGTGCACACACAACTCTGTACAAATTGTATTACAACATGTCCAGCTGCAATACCATGAGACCCAGCTTACACTGCACTACTTACTGAGTTCTACTGAACTGAATGTGACATTTAAAGTAACTTAGTTTGCATATTACTGAGAGGCTATTCTATAGTCTTTGCTACAGTTTAGAACTCTAAGAGCTCTAACTCATCAAAAAGCCAAGATGCCTGATACAAATTTAAAACAAGGAAGTACTTTCTGCCAGATGGGGGAGGTAAAAAAGAAGGGAGAGTGGCAACTTCCCTCTCATCCAAATATCACTTCCTTGTATTTATCTGCTCAGCTATTAAGTAGACTGTAGAATACCATTTTCAACTGACTTAAAAATTATAAACCGTTTAACAAGTGTGATGGAGAAATCCCAGGCCGACAAGTGAATTTAGTGTGTTTCATGCTTAAATGATGCATCTTTAGGCTTTGTCTCAATAGAATAGACAGAAAGAAAAGAATCTTATCTGGTATGGGTTGAATCATATTGTTTGGCAAATCATACTGTTTATGATTCTGTCACTTAGGACAAATATAGTGTAAAAATATCTATACAGAATCCAGGCATTGAGTATCACCAGTAGAACTTCATCTCAACACAGCGAGCAAGGTATATACATGGTATATTCCTTTTAACTTTCCTCATATGTATTTAATGAAGGTGCACATTACTTAGAATCTTAAACTCCTGTCCACAGTTCCGTAAAAAAACACATTTCGTGGCACTATCTCTACACAGCAACCAGAGTGAACAATGAACTCATAAAATAAAACAGCACAAGAACATAACAAACATATCCTGCTCTTAACTTTTAGTTAATTTCTCACAATAGGTGTAATTACAATACCCGGTAAAGCTACGAGAACTTGGTACAGGAATAAAATATAGTCATTCTTCTTGTAACATCAATCTTACAGCTCTCAGCACAGAGACCCAGACAAAACCTCCTCATTCAGCATAGCTCTGATAAACTGTCTCAACTATTCTCTCCTGCTGTATGAAGGAAGCTATAGTAAATGCAGCTGGAATATGAGAAGGTATTTCCTAGTGTTATTATCAGCTCCTATCAGATAGACTTAAGACAAAGGCATAAACCTTACATTTGTTGCTACTGATATTCAAAAGATACAACTATACCTACATAGCTTGTAAAAAAAAATTTGCTCTTCTAAACCACCCAGAGTAAGATACCCATGCACAGGTATTTTGATCAGCCCTTCAATTTTATGGAATTAAATCATTAGCCTTTTATGGTGTAGGAAAGGCTGCAAATACTAAGAGTTAATCACCACAGACTGTTCTGAGCACACTCCCCACTAAAAGGGAGCAGACACTGTTCAGTACTCCAGAAAACCAGAGTTCACAGGACTAGTTACAGAACTGGAAGGCTGTTAATTGATTTGCCATATGCTGTTTGTTTTGTCAACCCAATGAACAAGAGGATTTTTCTGTAACAAGTGAGCTTCCCTTTTCAGTATCACCTGTGAATACACTTCAGTGTTCAACAGAAAGACTGCAGTAGCCACATCTTTTTCCCTTCATAGATACCTTGCTAACAGCAGTAACTACTTTTCAAACTTGATTATAAAACCAGATCCATGCACTTAATAAGAAATTAACATGGCAGTAAGTTAGAGCCTTCCTCTATTCTTTGGGACATTATTTCAGATACAGATAAATACCCTTGAGAGAAAATAAACCAAACACACACACAAACCCCAGAAACAACAAAACACCCAAACCCAAAAACCCAAAACGAAATGAAAACCAACACCACTCCCCACGTCCTTTATTTGCAATGGAATCTACCGTACTCATCGTTTTTGAAGCAAAATTCATAGTAACATTAACATAACTGAATAAAGAATTTAAACTAAAACCAGATGTTATTACTGGCACCTTCAAAACAGTGGAATTTTTCAAGGTTTTGTGATTCAGATAACATTAAAATGTAACACAACTGTGTTTCTTTCAGAGTTTTTGAGATATGAGCCTAGAAATATACAGTAAGGTCCTCCTATATTTCACCACAGACTTCAGAATCATAACCTGTATTGTAAGATTAACATTATTCATAAACTCTTTATTTCTAATAGAAAAGTACTTCCTCTGATAAATCAAATTGTACAAAACCACATACTGTTTCCTTTGTTTAACAAGGCATTTTTCCTTAAATTACAAAGGAAATAAGAAGAATTATGTAATTTAACCATAAGCATATGCACATCCATTTAAAAAGTTACAATTTCAAAAAGGTAAAACAACCCTATTACAGCATATTTGGACACGGAAGTTGCATACACAAAAGATGAGTACAAACCTCAGTGTTCTGAAAACCAACACTTTTGAACTGCCATAGCTAGGTTCCCCACTCTTTCCAAAACATGTACCAAGTCCAAACTCGTAACAGCTCATTTTTCATACTGTTTCTGTAATCCAGCATATTGAAAGGACAGTGGGGTCCATAAATACCTTCTGCACCACTTCAGGAGCTCCATACTGAAAGCAAGCAAATTTATAGCATAATTGGTGCCAATACTTCTGAAGTAAGATAAATAGTACTTGCATTCAGGACAGAAATAAACAGGAACAACAGGGTCACACTGGTAATAGTGACACCAGACCACATCAATTTCTTTTTTGAGAGCCAATTTCTTTTTGAGAGTCAAATGAATAACCAATGCAGAAATTAAAAGGTACTTCAGCAGAAGCCTATGTTCTTCACTTATTTCCTTCCTGACTAAACTGATAAAAATAGAAGGGTATTCACACTAAAATCCAGTGGAGATCTGAATGGTATAGATGAAAAAGTACCAAATCTCGGTAGTTGATCTGAGACTGGACCTCAAGGGTCAACACTGGGCCCAGTATTTCAGCTTATTTATCAAGGACTTTCATGAAGGAGCAGGTGCCTCCTCAACACGTTCTCTGATGACACAAAGCTGGGAGGAGAGGCCGACACCCCAGGGGCTGTGCAGCCCTTCAGAGGGGCCTGGAGAGAGGGGCAGAGAAGAACCACCTGAATTTTACGCAGGCAGCTGCAGGGTCCTGCTCCTGGGGGGGAACAACCCCAGGCACCAGCACAGGTTGGGAGCTGACCTGCTGGAGAGCAGCTCTGCAGAGAAGGACCTGCGGGTCCTGGCAGGGAACAAGCTGTCCAGGAGCCAGCAGTGCCAAGAAGGAAGAGCACTGTGAGTGGGTCAGGGGAGGTGATCCTGCCCCTCTACTCAGAGCCCGTGAGGCACCTCTGGAGTGCTGTGCCCAGTTCTGGGCTCCTCCGTACAGACAGACAGGGAGCGCCTGCAGTTGGTCTGGCAGAGGGCAACAGAGATGATGGAGGGACTGGAGCACCTCACCAAGAAAGACTGAGGGAGCTGCTCAGCCCAGGGATGACAGAGGGCACCTCATCAGTGTCTGCAAGGGTGTGAAGGGAGGCGTCAGAGGGTGGATCCGGGCTCTGCTGGGAGGTGCCAAGCCATAGGACAGGAGGCACTGGACAGAAGCTGATGCACGGGAAGTTCCACCTGAACACGAGGATGAACAACTTCACTGTGAGGGTGACTGAGCACTGGGACAGATTGCCCAGAGGGTGTGGAGTCTCTCTCACTGGAGATGTTCCAGAACTGTCGCCGTGCAATCCTGCGCAGTGTGCTCTGGGATGACCCTGCCTGAGCAGGGAGGTTGGACCGCATGACCCACTGTGGTCCCTTCCAACCTTACCCATTCCATGATTCTGTGACTGAAACAGAACCACCTTTGCCAGTTTCTCCCTCTCATAGTTTCTCAGGATTTTTTATTCTTCTAGTCTAATTTTTTAAAAGTCTTATTAATCCACTACTTCCCTTTTAATTTCTTCTTTAAGCCTCTTTTGCACTGCTTACCCTTCTGACATAACTTCGCTGTTTACTCCAAAAGCACATACTGAGAACATTCTTCCTGCCTTAATAAAGAAATACTGTGGGAATCCAATTTAACAGCAGCATTTTAAACACTGTGTTAATTCTATATTGTATGCAAAGTATCTTGTTCCACTGATCACAGACACAGAAAAACTACTACTGTAGTAAATAATTACTAGGTTTCTTTCCTAATGAATTTTTAGCATTACCAAATCAGAAATAAAGAGCAAAACAGTAAAAAAGTGCTCAATGATATAACGCAGATGTAGTTCAAAATTCAACTGCAGCAAATACTGCAGATCAGAACAGTATTTTACTACAAATTCACTGTAGAATCACAGAATGACGTGGGTTGCAGAAGACCTTAAAGATCATCTTGTTCCAAACGCCCTGCCATAAGCAGGGATACCTGCCACCAGACCTGGTCACTCAGAGCCTCACCCAGCCTGGCCTCGAACACTTCCAGACCTTTGTACTTGTACTTTCCTTAAAAACAACAGTTCTACCCAAAGAACCCTGCGAAACTTAACGCCCCTTATTACACACTGACCTGAAATAGAGGAAAGTGGTAGACTTTTTGTCACCTAAAGATATAATCTTTCCTGTATTTTATGTCATTGCCACACCACATTCATTATGTCCTTTATGGAAAACCTAATTATTTGCAATTTCATTCTTCAACGTGAAGTGCTATTTGTGTCTTTACTAAGCACTCATTTCACTAAGTCTGCATGGAATTAAAATAGCAAAATATTAACCAATAGGAGATAAATCTCTGTAAATAATCAATGGTCTAGAAACGCTCAAAGAAACACAAAAGAATTTCTGACAGTCTCAAATACTGAATAAAACATGACATAATGAGAAAACCAAAACCCATTTCTTTCATACTGAGTAAAACTGTTATATCTTTTATTACACTGACTATAAAACTGAAACCATCTAATTGCACATGGGAGCTTCAACTTTGTTTTTAACATAACTAGCTTGATTAAAAAAACACTGAAAAGTGATGTTTCATATCTGGGGAGCCTGAACACTTTACATCTTAGCAAAAACATTTCAAAATCAGTGATTAAAGCATGCCAACTTGTAATCAAAAACACACCATGATTTTGTGGTAGAAAAAATAAAAGCAAGTGCCTTTTCCCCAAGTATCTCTTTTTTTAGTTTTTCTGTCATTACATATCATTGTGTAAAACCATGCATATCCTTCAGAAAGAAAACTAATAAAATTAAAATTAAAAGTAATTAATTTAATTAATCTGTAATATTATACTGAATTCAGTGCATCTTTAGCATATAATGGAAAATTAAAGACACTCACCAGTCAACTACTTTTTTTCTGAAGAGAATGATTTGGAAAGGAAACTATTTGATACTACTGTCCCCATCAGTCTCAGAGAAATATTAAATATTCAAAACATTCAAAAGATCACTTATTAAAATATATTTGACTAAATTTTGAGTGTTCTTCTTATGGTACTACATACCATATCACAAAACAGTCACAAGAAGGATTAATTTCCCAGATGCCTTAAAGTACTTTCCAAGAATATGCAAAAGTATTACATTTTTATGGAACCAGAACGCGCAATTTGCATTAAAAAAATAACAGGGTTAATTGTGAAAACAATGTTTGTTTTCATATCATAAAAAGCATAAACAAAATACTTAACTGATAAACTGAAATACATTAAGTATTGTGCCAAGATTAAGTATATCCCCTACCCAGTTACAAAGCAAATTAGTAAACTGAAACTAAGGCAGCAAAACTGGATAAAGTAAAAGTTGAGAATATATTAACCTGTCAGCAGAACCCTGAAACAGCACTTTAGCAAATGCATTCTCAATGCAGTTTTTCAGAAGGCTAGATTTCTTCTGTTTCTTAACTCTGAAGCAACTTCACTCTTCTGCCAATTGACAATAATCTTGTACAGTCTAGAAAGACTTCTGTAAGGAGAGAAGTACAGAAAAGAACTATTGCTGCTCACAATTTGACCTTCCCATCTGAATCATCCAGAGAACTAGACTTGAGCCCAAACCACTTAAATGAATACGACCCTGATGTTAATGTCATGGAAGATGGTTTAATTCTTGGTATTTCTTAAATTGCAAAAAGAGGCCAATACTGATATATTTTCTTTTCAGTTCCCAAAGTTCTGTTGGGCTTGGTTTTAGTGCAATTGTTAAAAATTCCGTTTCCAAATTAGATTTTTTATATATAAGCAAGAATCAACTCAGATGAGACGTGCCTAGTCTCTAGTGGCATTAGGCCATCAGGCTGGCAGACGTCTGGCATTAGTCCATTACGCTGGAAATACTCATTTGCTATCAAGCTGCTGCAATGAGAGTACACTCCTGATAATAAAATTAAAGTTTCTTTTTTTTCTGGTTACATACAAACAAGAAAAAACTTTTATGCCTCTCAAGAATACATAGTAGCACAGAACAACTACTCGAATTTCCAGCATTCCACAAACCAGCTCATTCATACAAACAAATGTATCAACTAGTGATTTCACAGAGACAACCAACAGTAACATGAGCGCAATTCAGAAATAATTTAACGCTCTCTAAACTGTTGTGGTTCCCAGCACCCATCTTAAATGGCTGTCACCAACATCAGTGTCATTTGTTTTACTTCCATGTTAAAATCATGCTGAGATAACGTGTACTAATATCTTAACAATAATACTTTTAATTAAGCCATGTATCTGATTGACACAGAATTTTGTTGCTCAAGATTATTGCAAACATTTCACATCAAGGACTCCACCCTCAATAAGCAACTAAAATGCAAATTAAAATGCTTTTCACCCATGCTGCAAAATAGTTTTCCCCACTTCAACAAAGAACTGGGAAGACTACACAATACACTTATCACAACATCTGCACAGTCATCTCTAATTTCTGAATCTATCTTGGAAACACTTCTTTTAATTGTTACAACCCTAATGTATAAACTAGTAATAGCTTTTTGCAATAAACAGGTGTAATAGGTAAAGAACTCTTACAGAAACAAGTGGATTCCCAGAAACCATAGCAGATAATTGAGTCACAATTAAACTGGGCCACAACACCAGTACATACACAGCTAGTAGGCAAATACTGACATATCACCAGACACACAGAGCTGTGGAAAAAATACTGAATAAAGGTGTTTTTCTAAGATGCAACACAGGATTCCTAATATTAACGTAAGGCAACAGCACACCAAATGTAATTTAAATTAACTACTTGTAGCTGAAACAGTAAACAGCCAGATGAATGTAACTGGATAAGAAATACTACCTTTTGTGTCATCTGATATTAAATACAGCTTTGTCTGTATTTAAAAGCTAATGTCTTTTAATATACTGTCCCTTAAGTCAAAAGATAGTGTCTAAATGTGTAGTTTATGAGATTAACTGAAACATATTTACCATCATGTTTCCACTCAAAAAAGTTAAAGCAATGACAGCTACTGAAAAAGGTTCCTCATATGGAAATATCGATTATGAAAGCCTTCTGAAATACTAACATGAAAGCCTTCAGCAACACCTCTACAGGTGCTGCAGATGTTTTATACCATTTTATAGAGATGATAAACACAGATCATACAAAGCCCAGAAGAAAACCGCACACATCAGAAAGCACGCTGTACCCCAGATGACCTTACAAATAACGTCGTGTAACTTGCTCTTCTTCACTGTTAACTTGCCATCCTCTTTATCCATCTCTTTTCCTCATAAAATAGACATTAATAATAAGCAGGACAGAGAAACTACTCCTGCTGAAGCAACTGAACGAATCGTAACACCAAAGAAAAGAAGAAGATTATGAATAAAAATAACATAAGATAGTCCAAACAAACTAAAAATGGAACAAGTAAATTGTTAGGAACTTCTAGCAAATTAAGATCAGAGGAAACTTCTTGGAACAAAGACAAGCAGAATCTGATGGTAAAAAAAAAAGCTGTTTAAGATGTTAGGATGCCATTTCCTGCTATAAATTTACTACTGGATTAGTTTTACTGGCAGAGCCTATCAAAAGATAAAGGACCCAGCTACAAGCAAAGCCTCAAACTCCTTTACTACAGCACAAATACATAGATTTTTAGTTATATTTTCCAAGTGCTCTTATCAGCTTTTTGCAAAATAGAGTAATATATTTTAAAAATTATTTCTTGCAATGAGGCTAGACCACATACCGTGCTACTTGGAGGTAATTTAAATCCAATGAAAATAAATGAAAAATCTGCAAAGTGCTCTTGAAGAAATACTTTAAAATTCACCACCTTCCTTAAAAAACAAAACCCCCTTTACACCACATGAAACATTGTTTTACACTGATTAAGAAAGGATGGGAAGAGCCGACATTATGGAAAGCTATTCTGTCCTCGTAACAGAGTAACCGGTAACAGCCCTGAAAGGATAACAGGCAACATCCAGACAACTGCTAGATTAACCAGGGAGATAGGGGAGCATGAGCCTCTTCCCACAAATGAACACCAGTCAGCAAAAAATCAAACCTCTTTTCCAATGACATAACGAAGAAAAGCAGTCGGGAAAGCCACAGGTTTCAGGTTTGACTTACTGTCTGATTATGCCTGCATGATTAGAAGTTGAAATGCTAAGTACAAAGTATTACAAGTAGTCTATCAAGATTGTAAAAAACATATACATGTAAGGTCTTAAAATTCACATTAGCCAGCATCCAGTATATATAAACTGACAGCAGTATTCCTACCTAATGTGTGCATAAAGGTCTGTAGAAGCTCTCCTTTCAGAATTAAAACTCAAGGTTGAAACTTGAGTTTGGCACACTGATATTCCACAATACCTCATTATTGTAAAAAGCATGAATCCTGGCCATTCTGCATGACCACCTTAAGACAATTACATGTTTTCTCAAAAATTGCAAGGGATTTTATACAAATGATGTCAAAATGTATTCATTACACAGCCCACAATTACAGCCTTGGAAGTATAAAGCAGACAGAACACGGAAAAACATTTTATCTAAGAATCACTAAGCTTAAATACCACTGGCATCTCATGTTTAAGACTATTTTAACTCTTTTAAGAAAATTATTTCAGTTCAACTATTGAAATTTCAATGGAATTGAATGACAACCCCACAGAACCAAAACAACTGGAAGTCACTGGGTGCCAAGGTATCCAAGCAGAAGAGGTAGCACACTCTGCCTAACACCGGGTTTGTTCACACCTACTACAGTTGTAATATACAGAGCCAATCCCTGGTTTTACAAAACTCCAATTCCAATCTGTAAGTGCATGTTTCTTCCAGTAAAAACTTCTTGTTGCACTCAACTACTCCTGCCTCACTGCTGCTCTCTCAGGAATGCAGAACATAAAGCTGGAACTTGGGGGAATCCACTCGGATCTCTCAAGTGCTAGGCTAGCGCAGGAGGAACTGACTCGCTCTTCCTGGAAAGATGATCATTACTCTCCCTAGCACCAATGCCAAAGTGAACATCTTTCTTAAAAAGCCATTTTGGAAAGTAGTTACCCTTGTTATTAGGGAGAGGTCTAAATGTTAACAGGGTCTCAAACCTGGGGAGGTTAGTTAAAAGGTCTAGCTGATGTGATTGCAAAACTTCAGCAGAAATAACACAAAAGACCTCACAGCTTTTACAAAACAAAGACGCAATCAAGATAAACCTAAACTAATAACCCACAACTCCTGTTTCCTCGGTCTCAACCTCAACACTTAATCAGACCACCACACCTCTTGCTGCAGGAGTAAATATTTGAGTATCATGCAGAGCCAGGATACTTGACAAAACTGCTCAACCTGCCTCACACGGTGACATGGTGACATTTCTAGTTAAGTTTCATAGAACTGCACAGTCTACATTCCCCTCACATTACTACAATGTAGAAAAATCCCAAACATTTGGATTTTCCTGATAAGTTACTATTTCTTTTCAAGAAATTGATTTTTCATCTTTAAACATGCCATCTTCTTAGACACGAAACCTAACTAGATATACCAGCCTGGTTTTTATCATTTTAGTACAACATGCTGGAGAACCTTTCAAGACAAGTTCATCCATTTCTTGCCCTCCTCCAAAAAAATTTCTAACACCTTGACCATATGGCACGGATCGCAAATACCATCATATGCTGTTAGGCCAATTTCCCAGATAACAAAAACCACAGTTACTGAGATGAAGCTTTTAATTAAACAAATTATAAATACTCTGAAAATAAAATTTTCACCATTCATAAATCCAAGTATATATCCTTGTTCTTTTAACTCACAGTTCACAGCAGTCAAAATTCATAAGGCTGAAAAAAGATCCATTAAATTAAAGAAAATAACATCAGTAATTGTTGCTGATTTAAATAATGTTGTGCATCATTTACAAGTTACAGTTAGAGCTAGTTTGCAAATATTCCCTTTCTCAAAAACAAAAATGGCTTTGAAAATTTCCTAGTAATACAGAATCCATATTTGACTCGACAGAACAAAATTGGTTTTAGCAGTCGTCCTTAGAGGAGCTACAAACAGTTTTCCATTTACTAATCACAAATTTGAATTTGTTTTCAGGGAAAAAGTAAGATAAAACATTTCATTTAAAAGCATATAATGCGCATCATATCTTTGCAGCTACTGCGGTTTACTGGTTTATGCCTTTTCCACCGAAGTCTCAAACTTTAACCTTTCTTTCACCTGATAAATTATTTGACTTCTTTCCTGAATCTCAAATCTATATCCACCCTAAAACTTGTTAACAATTCATCCATTTTTTTAAAAATCAGTCTCTTTCTAACCATTCCAATATCTGCAATCTTTAGGCATTCTCTAACCCTCTCATTTCTCAACCGCACCACATCCTGTTCTCTGGTATTGAGAGATTATCCTTTCACCCACATGTTTTTCACCCAGCATTATCTCTTCCTTCTCTAGCACATCAAACATTAGCTTCTTAACCTCACTTTCAAGGGCATTGCTGGCTGATTCCAGCTTATTACTTCATCATACCAAAGGATTACTCTTAGCTTCACTTGAGACACCAACACTCCCTTGTACTTTATAACAAGTCTTTCCTGTATTCTCTGAGGTTGTTTGGGTGCTCATCCCCAGCAAACACGACAAAGGCCCGTCCCACTGCTACCCTCTGCTTGCAAGGCTTACCAAAAGAAAGTGAGAAAGCTGCAGTTGAGATCACTGGCCACTGCACCGAACAATACTGGGGTTCGCACAATTCTCATTTGGCAACCCCACTACATGACCCAGCCCCTGCTGGAACACAAAGTTCACTGGATTGGGGATGCTCTTTATACTGAGTTTGTGTAGAATGCAGCACAACACAAGGATACTATGGTAATGGTGACTAATGGTACGAAGTCCTACATGAATAAACATAAAATACACTCCCACAATTGATTACAAATGTCAGATACCCTAAATATTCCTCTAATTGTGACTGATATCATGAATATGGGAAAAAATTGAAGGACAATTAGATGCCATAACAGCTGAAAGAGGAACACTTTAATCCTTACATTTATTGTATGGATTAAAAAGTGTTGGATATTACAAATATTACAATTTCCTCTTTCAGAGTATTCCCCTCCTCTAGAGACAACCAACTGCACTGGAGCACAGGAGTCGTCAGGGGTTCACACATATCAATTATTTTCCCACTCACTGCCACAAGAAAACCCCATGCAACTTAGACCAAACGCTCATTTGAAGATATTATTAGAAAAGTAAAACATTATTGACCTCCTTTGAAAGAAATGAGGCATCTGGGGTAAAGGCAAAGTGTACAAGAAGCATACCAATATTCAAAGAAAACGCCTTCCAATTACCCAACCAACCAGAAAATACTAAGTGATGTTTTCACACCCGCTCGAACGGGGCATCCATCATCAGAAAGAATCCAGCAATCAAACACTCTCTTTACAAAGGATTTACAATGCAGACGGAGCTCCAAAGGGCACGCCCATCTTCCTTACCTGCACTCACGCCTGCTTACCTCAAGCATGCCAGAAGTTAAGGCCACCTCTCAACCCTCCAGGGCAATTGCTGTCATATTTCTGAAGTTCTTTAGTTCTTTCCAACTCAAAACTAGTGGATGTCATTTCACTGCACAATGCTGAAAAGGTATCTTTTACTTAATATGGAACTACAAAAAAGCATGTTGTACTATTTCTTGTGTACCAGCCAAGAAGAAGCCATTCACAGCGTACCTGCCTCTGGGACAAACACTTGTGAGTATCCAAATCACAGCAACTGTGCCAGCTACTAAGTAGAAAGTTAACTCCGTCTGCTCCAAAACCAGGATAAAAGTGCAAGAGTTACTTTCAACATTTTAAAGCACCCTATTACCGTGCCCTTACACATTAAAGAATGTTAAAGTATTCTACAACAATTCCTACAATATTAATTTGATTAAAACAAAGTGTATTCCCATTTTACAACCCAACTAATAGGGAAAAAAAAAAAGTTTATTTGCCCAAGATGCCACAAGAATTCCACATTAAAGCCCAAGAAAAATTCAAGTCCTGCACTATTAGCTTTTTAGCTCACATTAAAATTGGGCTTTTCCTTCAAAAGATGTAAACAGTAATAAAACTACAGGAGAATGTACAAAGCATACCAGAAAGCAGTTTCATCACTCAAATACCCTCTTCATTGTAAATGACATAGCAGAAGCAGAGCTCTGACTTAAACAAAAAAAATCAAAGAAAAGGTATTTATGATTCCTACACGTAACTATTTCAAATTTCTATACAGTAGAAATTTTCAGAAAATTCAGTAGACCTAAAATTAAGTCCTTTCCTGTTCTAGTCACCTAGCAGGAAATGTAATACTCCTGCCACTCTCCTCTTAGACTAGAACTTGTAGCTGAAATAAAACCCAGCAACGCAGAAATTTATTGCAGATAATTCCATAAACAAAGTCAGTGTAGAGGGTCTGCATTTTAATGAAAACCAGAAGGCTTTTATTAGTATAATACTTTTTTTTCCTTCTTTTCCCATCCAGCTGAAGCACTGACATACATCTGAAGACAAACCTCTAAACCTTCTGCCAAGAGAGCACTGGGACTGGGGTATGTAAACTCACTGGGGGCAAAATGAAACAATCTGAGTGGAATTTCAGCTTTCACTGAACAGTTTGTTCACCACTAGAAGAAAAAAGCTGAACATATCTGGACTTCAGGGAATTCTTTTCTCTACCAAAAAGAATTCCAGTTCTTTAAAAAGTATGCACATGTGTTGCATGAACAATGAAAACTTAATCTGCATTGTGTTAAATAACTTCCCCTCCACAAAAAAATAAAACACCCTCTGTTATTCAACTACTGGCTTTACCAAGAACACTAAAAATTGCTCTGCAAATATAAGGACTGAAGTATTTAAAGACACTGTATTAACAAATGAGGGTCTCACCCAAATCAATCCACTGTAAGAACTAACTTAAATACAACACTAATTAACTTCTAGATATTACACTTATTTCGGTAGGTCTACAGCATCAGTGACTACTCTACACAAGCAATAACAAACTTTCTGCCTCTCAGTATTTACCTGCAAACAGCTGAAAGCACAAATCCTACCTACTTGGGCAACCCTCAGCTCATGAGCACACTGCCAATAGACTTCTCTCTTCCCGTGCTTTTCTCCATCCCAAACTCTGAGGGGTTTGCCATTCCAGAGGATCCTTATTTTAACAGATACACACTTTAAAGAAATCCTCAGCTTGGCTGAGAGAAAAGATCCTGCGATCTCCAACAACCTTTTTAACATTCTCACTTGGGAAATCAAATGACAGCTGCAGCATTTAGAATCTTGATACAGGCAACTCTCAGATTTAGTACTATGAACAAGGATACTGCATCCATTTTTTACAAGACAACGATACTTTTCCAGTGTTCAGAATTTCCAGATTAGTAAAGTCACATGTATGTTTGTACAAACTTCACTGAAAAGCATATACACTTCCAAGCACATAAACAAGTGGTGCCATAAATAAAAACAGATCCCTTTTTAATAGCTATCAGATGATAAAGTTTTCAAAACTCAAAAAAACCCACACTTTCTAAATAGATGGTCAGAGACACACGTAACCATTCCTAAATTAAATCATGTTCAACATCAAACCCAAGCTGATAAAGTCTCATGACACTGACACGCCCCTTCCCGGAAAAAACAGTAAAAAGGTCAGAAGTTTATGAACCAGACAATTGCTGGAAAAATACAGACAAACATTTCCAACTACAACTCAGTACAATTGTTTTCACACCAAAGCCTAAAGTAACTACACTTTCAATAACCAAGTATTTGATCCCTACATAACTTTCTAGTTGGAAATCTCAGAGGTCCTCAGGAGGATGAGGTAAGCCACACAAACTGCTTGTGCAAGCTGGAACCTCACACGATTAGGCATTTTATCCAGCATGTCACCCAAGACAGAGAAACGTGTAACCATCCCACGCATCTGGAAAACACTGTAACCTTAGACCTGAGCCACAAGACACATTCCTTGCACACATTTGCAGAGTTCATTTGCACTCAACAGCCAGAGTCCTGATTGAAGAGAGAATCTATACAGGGTACTGTTTGCAATCTTTGGGTTAAGTTGGCGGAGAAATCTGGGGACAAAAAAAAAAAAATATCCACGTTCCATCTCTCAAACATCCCCCTGTGAAACAGAGTGCTGTCTTTAACAGAGTATATGCTAGCACTGGAAAATAAGTTTACAAAATACTGTGATTCAAAAGCACATAAGAACTTCCATATGGGCTATGGCTTGATACTTAGAATTATTTACAGTGGTTTTTATCTGTATTAACAATGCTAGTAACTACATAACCACATTCACGTTAACAATCAAGAAAGATTTCTCAGTTTCAAGAGAAAAAACTTTTTTTTGCTTGGAAAAAAAATTTAGCTAAAAAAACAGTATTAAAATCAGTGAACAAAAATACAATAAATTACTACAACAGAAGTACACTACATAATAGCTACTTTTTTAAGGTAACTCTCATGGTTACATTCTGTGGATGTTTTCCACATATAATTACAGTTGACAACTTTTAAGATGAGAAAACATCACCACATGATTTATCTTCTACAAAAGAAGGCTAAGATTTTAAAGCAAGAAGGAAACAATGTCTGAAAGCAGGAGTGAAACCTTAAGAAAATTTTTAACAGCTTTTGAAAAATTACTGATGCAACAGAGTTATTTAATATTTTTAAAAATAGAACTTGGGTTTAGGCATAGAATGAATTTTGTTTAAGGAAAGATTAAAAAGAGCACATCACCAAATATTCTTTGATCTTTCTTTGGTCCAACATAACTAATTTCTAAAATACTACTCTACAGTGCCAGTGGTTTCTTAATTATAAAAGATGGTGTGCTTCTGGCCCCAAGGAGCTCACAACAATAGTATCATTAAATCTTCTATAACCATTTCTTTTTAATCAAGAAATCTCAGCATAAAAAGCCCTCAGCAAAATTTCTGTTTTAAATATTTATCAAGAGGTGAGAAACAGATGGCTAGACTGGTTCTACAGACTGAAAATGTTCTGACATGGTATTCAAACTCTTTTTCTGCCAACTGCTATTAAGGGGTTCACAGGGGTTGGAACAACAGAACATGCATCCTAAGTCAAAAAACATCCTTCCTGGTTGTTTTGGTTTTTTTTTTTAAGAGACAGCACAAACTCTTTAATTCATTTCCAAAGAAGCCACTTCAGAGTGCCAATCACAGTCTCCTCTCATTACACCAACAATTTCATTATCAGCTACATTCCAGTCTCCAAAGCTTAGTAAGCCTTTAGCATCAAAGCAAATGCACTACATACTCGATTTAACAGCAAAATAACCCATGATGACAATAACCAGATGTATTTTTAAAATATTCTATGTTAGTGCTATTTGTACACTTTACGCCCACCACGAAAAGAATTCCAGATGTACAGAAACATACACACTGAACAGATGCTCACGCTGAGAAGATTCTTAAACATATCATAATCCATCATTTTTATTTCCAAATATTTTAAGTTAATAAACCCCACCCCAATTTTAGTTCCATCTATCTATTCTTGCCTGGGATACTGCAGTACAGTTTGATAGAAGTCAGGACACTTTATAAAGCAAAAATGCAAGTCCAACCACAACTTCAATATATAAACCCTCCTACTGTTCATCAGAACATGAGCGTGCAGTATTTGAAAAAAGCATGACAACTCCAGGAAGTTAATTCTGAAAAGTATCTGTATCTAAATAAACAGCAGCAATTTTCTATTACTAATGAAGAGCAGCAATGCTACTTTGTGATTATGCGCCACCTTTCTTCAGATGATTACTGCTTTACAAATGTTACCTACAAAGAAATTATACATTAAAGACAGGAAAATTTGGCACTCAACAGCCAAATTCTCAGAAAATATATTTCAGCTGAATAGACAAGACTTGCCAGCTCTCACTACTCTATTCTAACCCTTAAGAGAATATTATGCAAAGCAGTTCACCAAAGTATCTTGGTCCTGTGTGGTCATACCATAAGAAATATGCTGCAGAGTGACCACAAAGATACACACAGTGATGAGAATAAAACTATTTGTTAAATACTACTTTCAAAGTATAATCAAAATCTTCTATTGTAATAAGAAAGCAGAAAAGGGGAGCATATTTCCCGCAGCACAGAAAATGTTGTGGAATGAAACCGTTCTAATCACAGGATGGCTTATATGATTTGACACCTATTTTGTTATTATTAATTTACATTATTTCATACAATGCTATCAAAAGAAATACAACAAGGAGCACACTTTTTGGCCGAGACACACTGAAAAGCATCAAGTGCTTTAGTCTAATCAAGACATACACATTTTGTACAATGCACACTTACTTCAGAGAATGGTGGTGTGCTTATTAAAAAAAACCCACAACTTGCTTGAAAAACAAACGAACAACTACCAAATTTAAAGAATTAGAAAATACTGGCCAATTGAAGAAAACATTTCCTTTGTCCTGTCCCTGATGTAGCCATTTAATTAGCTCATGTATCATGTCAATAACAGAATTGCTATATTTAATAATTACCACATAAATACCAGACACAATTTGCTTTCCTTAATCCCTAATTTTTCTCCTGGCTCTTTATTTATCTCTATATTCATCTATTCTCAGTTTTTAATTTTATCCAAAACAGCATACAGTATAAAATTCCAGAACAATTTTAAAAATACCTCAGAACTATGAATCAGCATAAAATACCAAAAACCAGCATGAAGAGATAGAACTTAAGAAGGCAGAGTTAAAGAAAAAAGCCAGATACAGAATCATCAAATTTGCTTCAATGAATTAGCAAAGCATACATACGTAAGTGCAGATGTTTTGGAAACCTATGATCTAGACACCAGTCTTAACCCTGAAAAAATCCACTTTATGAGGTGAAAGCATGGATGAAGGAGAGCTTTAGGCTCAATGAGGTGTCCAGAGAACCAGAATTTTATGCTGATTCTCTGCAGCCGGGGAGAGTTCTCATGCCCCTGCTGCCATCAGCACACAGAGCAGCTCGGGCTGCCTCCCGAAGCTCCACTGATGCTAACAACAGGGAATGATGAAGTATTGCACCATCTGAACACAAACATGTCTAAGAGTTTATTTCCATCTTGTTCAGAGCCCTTTGAAGAACCACAACACTGTTTTTCCTTGTGTTTTTAACCTAGATTTAAGATAACTCTTAATGAATTTGATTTTGTCCCAGATCTTCAAAAAGTAATCTTTACTTGCCCAGCACAGGTTGTTAAAACAATTAAAGTTTAATACTTTTTACAGCAGTGAAGTACTGAATATTCTTCCAACTAAGAAAGCTGTTTGATTTATAAACACAGTAGATTTTTCAAAGTATAATTCAATTCAATTCAAAAAAATTAAAAGGTACTCTGTAATGTAAAAACTTGCACTGTTAAAGGCTAGTTATATAGTTACAAACAGACCATTTTATGCATGGAGTAACCTCAGTGTAGAGCTGCAGGTCATCTCCAGATATCAAGTAAGAAACACATTAATTTTGCTAAAATAAGAGTATTGCAGTAAAACTTTTAGCTTAAAATTCTGGCATTATTTCTTCCAACTAATGCATAAGAATTAGTGACTTACAAGAAAAGAAATATAGTAGGTCAAAATAAGTTTCAGCTAGTTTCACAATACCATGACTTAAATGCCTATCATTAAAAGTAAGTTTGAGGTCAAAACCCATCTTTTTGAGTATGTTTCTTAAATGCACAACAAAGACAAGCACTTTCATACAAAACTGAACACAAGACAGAGTATAGAACATTCGACTGTCATTTTCAAGCTGAAGAAAAAAGTATACAATTAAGAGGCTACAAAAATGAGCAGATATAAGTAAGCCAAAACTGTTTTCTAAAGCAATACATATTTGAGTGCTTACAGTCAGCCCTCACTCTCCCCAAGTGACACTGGTGTCCCACCTGAAGTACAGACAGGCATGAGCTACACACAGTCCTGCATGGCCCATATAAATCGCAGCTTGTACTTACTCCTCACTGCCAGTGTTACAACAGTTTTAGATTTCAGGCCTGCTACCACAGTGCCATCACTACTTAAAAAGCATATTTTGTCTGAATTCTCATCATGCCTACAAATCCTAGTAAAGCACAAGGTACTATGCAAAACACTGAAGTAACCCCTAAATACCTTTAAATCAGGTAGGACTTCTCCACGTAGTACAGGTGATGCTGTTACATCTTCACTTTGTATAACCAGACCCAAGTTAAGTCAGGCGGCTCCAGGAGCTCCGCTGGCCCTCCCGGCCCCCGCCCCACCCAGCCCCGCTCCTGGGGCAGCTCTCTGCTCCTCCAGAGACGAACAGCCCTGCACTACAAAAGACTGGTTAAACAACCTATAATGCTAGGGCCAGATTAAGAGTTCCTGGACCAGGCTTCAAGCTGCAACGTTTAGCTTTCTGTATTCTTTTTTCTTAGCATAAAGTCTCTGCTTCACAGTCTTTGAAAGCAAATAAATGGGGACGTTAAACCCTCCTTGGTACGATTCTTCTTTATGCCTAAGCATTCCCACGATCAGTGTTAGCTCCAGCAAGAGCGGGAACAGCAGGAACCCCGCCAGGGGAGAGCGAGCACCGCGCCACAGCCAGCGGGCAGCGCTGCGCTCCGCCCCGGCCCCTGGAGAAGCCCCTTCCTTCCCTGCCGTCCTCGGCACGGCCACAGAGCCTGCCGAGGGACGAGGGGAGCTTCAAGAAAAGGCAGACGCTGCCTGTCTCGTTGCTGCCAATTCTTCGTATTTAAAACAAAGCCAAGGCAGCGTTAGCATTGGCTAACTGCGGTACTTTTAGAGACAAAGCTATAGAGTAGCTGCTTCTAATTAGGGCCGGCAGCTGAAAACGCTTTGCTCGTCGGAGCAGCCCGGCGGTTTTCGGGGGAGCAGCAGCTCCGCCGCCGCCCCGAGGCTGCCCGGCGCGGGCC
>WBMY01007470.1:392814-448972 GCA_013397315.1 Donacobius atricapilla
CTGAGTCACGGCCGGCAGCGGCCGAGCCCCGGCGCGCCCCCTCCTCACCGGGCGCCGCGCCGACACAGAGACGTCAACAGCGGTTTTTGTGCTGTGTACAGCACGGCTCTAGATGTAAATCACACGCGGAGGTGTTAGGAAGGGCGAGATAGGCAGCTGAGGGGAAAAAAAGCCCATTTTTGATGGAGTACTTGGATGAACCGTATCATAGACTGTAACGGGGAGTTTCCTCAACAACTAGAAAAGGACAGGTTAAATCCTTGTCAAAGATTATTATACCACCTAAGTGTCAGAAAGCTACTAATAGAAAGCAAATGTTTTGAAAGCCACCTGAATTAAATTCCCCTCCGAGAGCATGATTTTTTTTTTAATTTTCTTCTCATTTTTTGCTTAGAAATAATTTTTATAAGGTTCGATAAAAACTCAATAATAAAATACTAAATACTGCTAAGTCTCTATGTCATGAAACAAAAATTTCTGAAATCCAATCATTTTTTGATTCCCAGATCACCTTTCAGGTAATGTTCCTTTCCATCACAGTTTAGGTTTAGTTTATTTTCCATATGAAAGGAACATGCAAATTTTTTCAGATTGATACTAAATTATTGTACTACAATAATATTAGCATCAGAATATCAAAATAAGCAGTGGAGCTCATAGGTGAATGTAACTTCTAGAGCAAAATGTTAAAGGTACTCGCATTACACCAGAAATGCATTTGGGTCCATGGAGATCCACAGAATGAGTAAATGTGCCACATGCTGTGGTGACCTTTGTGTATGTTTTTAGCAAGGTAATGGTCATGAACCCTCCACATTTTACATTCTGAAGATGAAATTCCACATGTGGGCACAGTTCAGTTAAAGTCTGGCACATTAACTCAGTTGGCATATTATATTAATTACTGAAAATAATCAGCAAGCAGAACATATATTGAGGATTCAGGTAATGAAGCAGAAATATTTATTAATAATTTTCATAGTTTACTTATATGTTCGAATTCATACAACTTACATGGCTTTCAGGATTGGGAAAAAACAATGTCCATTAAATGCTGAAAAGATCAGCCTTTTGCTTAGCTACCAGCTTGTCACATATCTTTATACAATTCTTAAAAATATATAATCAGATGATATAATGAAATAATTCATGTTCAAAACACAAGTAAAAATTAAAATAATTTGTTCATTTTACATGGTTTCAATGTATCTCTTATAAATTAATACCTATAACTTGTTGCACATGCAATAATTTTAGAAAGAGGTATTTCAACACTTTTTAATCACACAGTGATCCATACTGCACTGTGTCCCAACCAAGGTTTATAAATGCATGCAATAATTTGGGCAGCTTTGGTGTTGGATGCCTGGTATGGGACTTTATTTTTTTAAAAAAGATTCACTTTGAGAAACAAATATACACTGAACCTTTAACAGACACTAGAGGCAAGAGTCCTGACGAGAATTTGGTATTTGTTGCCTGGATTTTTCACTTCCTGATTATTTCAGGAAAATTCAGATTTGCAGTTGTTTCAGTTTAGACATCCAAAAATGAACCCTAGAAAAACTTCAGAGCTAAACTTTTCAACTTTAGAAGCCCCAATAAAGTATTGAAAATTAATCTACTGGAAAATTGATCCTAAATTCTAAATCTATGGGGTCAGAAGCTTTGGAAATCAGGCACTTAATTGGCACTCAAATACTGGCCTTTCATTGCATTAAATAAACACATATATATATATTTATTTATATTTATATTTGTGGTTGATTGATACATGAACCTTCTTTTACTTAACTCTAATTTAAGAATTGACTAATTACTCCTATTTCTGCAAAATGTGCAATGCCAACATTCTCAACACATCAGAATTTGTTTCCTATTTAAGCAATGTAAGAAAATCAAATGCCTTCTGGTGATTTGTAGACATTTTAGGAGAAGGAAACTGCAGCCTGTATCATGGGTACATTAATACAATATTTAGCTACTCAGTAATGCATAAAAAGCCTAATTCTAGCAATGAGAGGTTTTCCCAGGACAAACAGGATTCCTTCTTTCCAGTCAACTCTCCCCAAAAAACACCTTTACAAACCATAAGGTAAAGCAAGTATCAGTGGCTGGAGGATGTTCCAGAGATTCTGAGTAACTTCACAACCTCCAGAGCTGATTGAGAGGGTGCCCTGAAATACTGTGTAAAATAGAACAGCTGTTAGCACAGCAGCTCTGGGCTGTACCTGCCTTTTAAGAGCACATGTACATGATAAAGAGGAGCAATCAGAAGATATGACTGAGCAGGCTCTGAACAAGCTAGCACCAGAACAGGACACTCACTGCACCGAGCACTGCTGCACTCTGGCTAATTATTCATCATTGGAAGTTAACAGTTAGACTTGGGAAGTCAGGCTGATTAGAAATTGTACACAGTAACAGACTCTTTCTGGGACCCAACCTAGTGTTTCTGCAGGCACCGTGATTCTCATTTTGTAGAGAACTAGCACAAAATCTGCCACAAAGGATGAAGAGGATTCCGAAATGTCACGTGCAAAGCCTATTTCTTCCCGCTGTATTTCAGTGGTTTTATTAGTGTTTGAATTTAAATATGGGCACAACCATTTTCAAGATTGCTTTCTGATTTTTAGTTTGCTTTTAACCCATACTTCTTCCAAAAACAGAAGAACATATATGTAACAGGTACATACATAGAGACGTGCATTTCACCTTTACTTAACTAAAAGTCAATCAGTAAAGATCATAGATCACAATAAGCTACACAGGTAATTGGTTTGAAGTCAAGAGACAAAAAACATTTGGACAAATTATTGCAAAATTTGGAATTCATGAACAGTATTTTAAGACCATGTGACTGAAACAAATTTCAATTCATTAAAAATAAAGCAGAAGTCTTAGCAGCATAATACTTACCACTTCAGCTTAGTGAGAAACCTGACATCAGTCACTGTTACCCCCTCTTCCTGATAAAGCACGCTTGCTTTAGGAGATTCCCATATAAATCCTGAGCCGTGCTCTCCTCCAGTTTAGCAGTTGAGGATGTGAAATGACCAGGCTGTAAGACAAGGGGAAGAGGCTCCCACATCTCTGCAGGTTATTGCCAGATATGCTAAAATTAACCACTTAGAATTTTGACATTGTTTCAATTATCAGGGAATGCAATTGACCCTAAGCCTAGAAATAATTAAACAAATAATTAAACAAATATTACCCTAAAGATTTTTATTCTTCTAGTCACATCCTTGAAATCATCAGTTGGAGGAGGGAATGCAACTAAAGGGACTCAAGAACATATTAAAGACATATTCAAGTAACTTAACATGCAGCAAAAGCTTCACGATAGATTGCATTGTTTTAGTATCCTTGTAAACCACCAGCTTCTTCCGGCAGATGACAACTTATTTTTAGCTTAGAAAATTTACTTTTATATTTAGCTGTTTCCCCCATCATTGACTCATTAACGCAGGCTTTAAAATAAAACTGCCCAATTCTGCTTTTGGACTGAATCCACATAATTCTAATTATTACAGTAGTTGTGTATTTTGTTAATTCTGTTCACTTTTCAACAGAATCTACTTGAGTTTCCAAGTGTACCTAAGGATATTATCTTGGCAGAAAAACAATCTGAATCATTAATTTGGAGTGGCAGAGAAGCTGTCTGGCACTCCCTGTGGGCACGCTTTCTAAAGACAGAAGCAGCTTAGCTTTCCACTGCCACAAAACTCAGCAGGACCAAACAAATTATTTCCAAATATCTCTGTCTCAGTGTGAGGTGCCATTAATCCTTTTCTCTACTAGCCAGCAGTCTCCTAGTCATATTAATACTGGATTTTTATTCCACAGAAAAAAAGATGGGTTGCAAAAACCCCATTATTTCATTCAGCTTCAAAACCAAAAGAATTTAGCTCCCTCCTTCCTTTACACATGTATTTCCCCCATCACCAGCACTCTAAGTGCTCTAATTTTAAAAAATATTGATGTTCATAACACTTCTATGTGGTGAGTGGGTAATCATTTCTCCACAGCTCAGGAAATCTTTGAGATAAAAGCATAGGTGTCCTGACACTTCAGCTTGTGCCAAGCTCCCCACAGACTTCCTGTGTCTCCCAGAGGCTGGTTAACCATAACCAGCAGCATGCAAAGCTCTGCATCTGCCCAGAAACTTACTTCCACTTGGTTCCTATTTCAACTATTACGCAAAATAAACTTACGGTTTTACTCTGAGTACTGATTTATTTTTTATTTAAAGCAGAAAATTACCATGAAAGTATATTAGTTAGACCACACCACTCCTGCTTCAAGGCAGAAGGAAAACTTCATTTATTAGTGCAAACTCAGCCACTGCTTGGAATGACCTAAATCTAATTTTTCTCCTATCTCTGAATTTTTGTGGGAAAAACTGTACCACTCCATCTTTTCAAGTCCAGTTCCTGTACTGAAGTTAATTTTACATAGCAAAAGAAAGGCCTGTTTCTTTTCTTCCCCCTGTCATCTCAGCAAATAGAAATACATGATCAGTGATTGGGTAACAGAACAAAAAGGACACTACAAACACCAACTATAAATAGGAGGGAAATGAGAACTTCCATCTGCTTTTACGAAATATCCTGTGCTCACTTTTTTTGCCTGCACTATAGCCAAGAGCACATCTTTCCACGCCATATGTAGTAGAGAAAATATGTTGCCAATCAGCATCAACTAGCAATATTATAAGTACAAACAGCCTTATTTCACAGGAATTGATTTTTCTCCCAGTGAAACAAGACTATCACACAATAATTCAGCATTTCCTTTTGATAATAAAAACTGTATCCCAACCTGGAGGCTGGACAATTACAAAATATCATGGTGGACCCAAGAATCATTACTTTAAAATATGATTTTCAACTCTCTAATGCTTGCATTGCCTGCTTGAATATAATAAATCCATTTGCTTCCACTGTACATGCCTTCAGAATAATATCAAAACATAACCATAAATGGCTTTGCTACCTTAATTTCTGTCGCTTCCAGTTCACCTAACCCATGTCTTCTCCATCCTCCCATCAATCCCTTCCATGCATGTTACTTTAAATTAAAAGAACATCAAGCTGTATCTAATGTTCAGAGTTAAGTATGGCCATGGTGAATTCTGATGTTCAATTTTTTTCATTATTATATTATCTACAGGTATAAAGGTTATTAGTTTTTAGATAATAACCAAAAACTTGAACAGTCACTGCTCTCAGCATCAATAGCATCTTTGGCATGCACAGGCAGAGTGTATGGATTGACATATGTATCAATAATGAACGATGGAGACTCTGTCATGGTACTAATTCAAGCTGTAGAAAAATGAATAGTGAATGAAGGTGTAGCAAAGGATCAGCACCACCCATTTTAAGATTTGCTAAGCAATATTTTACTATCCTCTGACTTTGAATTACAATCAGAAACAAATGTATGTGCAGTTGTGCAAAATCTGCCTTAACATTTGAACACGCTCGGTATCCTAGGTTACTGTGCAATCTCCCTAGCGAGTTCAATGTAGAAGTGGTTCACGCGTTATCAGCACAGAGCGGCTCGGGTCACCCTCGGGAGCTGCGGCACAACAGCCCAAACATTTCCTGGGCTCGGCAGCCGCCTGCCGGCAGGGCCGGACCCGGCAGGGCCAGCCCCGGCAGCGCCTGCACCGCCTGCTGCTGCTGCCCTGCTGCTGCTCTGCTGCTGCTGCTGCCGCCGCTCTGCTGCTGCCGCTCTGCCGCTGCTGCGCTGCTGCTGCCCTGCTGCTGCCCTGCTGCTGCTGCCCCGCTGCTGCCCCAGCCGGTCCCGCCCGCTGAACGCCGTGCGAGTTACACTAATGGGAAACCGAGAAGGCCAACAACCCCTTGATAGTCCTACCTTTCATGCAACTGCAGGTCGTCACTTCTCTCCCTTAAAGGATGTCATTTCAGTGGCCAGGGGTTTGATTTCACGTGTCTTTCCCTTATTTTACGTCTGGGGTGGTTCTTCCTTCGTTCATGAGAAAATTGATGTCCATTGCATAATACCACATGTAATTGATGCATGGAAAAATTCCAAAGGATCACAATCTGTAGGGAAACTCAAAAGTTACTCACATGTCAAAGGAAACTCTTTCCTTCCCATTATTAATGACATTAAAAGAATAGGAATCAGGAAATAAATCAACCATGGGAATGAGAACAGTGTGCTGCACATTGAATAGATATCCCACTAAGCAAATCATTTACCTTTGCATGTCTCCATCTCACATTAATAAAGATAGCTACAACTCAGTTTATAATTTTCATTTCTTGAAATGAGATTCTGATCAGAGACTAGCTGCAGAAATTTTCAAATAATCCAAGAGGAACAAAACCAAAAACAAAGAAATCACTTAATTATGACAGAATTTTGGTTTTGTGACATTACACTTTTGAAGCTCTATTTAACTAAATTCGAAGCACAATGCTTGCTCTTTGGATTTCAAAGTCAGATCAAATCCAACAGGTAGCCAACTGCATCCTAGTAAGAGACTTTTCCTTCACATCCCTTTGTCTTTGTACATTTTTCCCTTTGAGACAAGGTTACCTGCAAAGGGAAGAATATACACAACTTATGAAGACTGTTCTTTTCCCTCCCTAACACGTTCATCTTCTAGTAACAAAGGTTTTTCCCTTTGGATTTACCACTATTTTGAGATCTCTCCTTATGTTCAGATCTCATCAGCTGATAAATTTCCAAAAATTAAATGCACAGAACATAAGGGTTGACTTGCATTGCTATTTTGTGTCCTTAATACCTAATCCTCAAAAAGAAGTTATCATGTCACTATTTCCTATGTCCTTTTTTCACATTAAAAAAATGCAATATTTTTAACACCAAGTAAGAAATTTGATTCAAATAGAGTAATAAATTGCCCCTCTGGCTTGGAATATAGAGACCACTGAGGCAGGTTACAAAAATACATCCCAACAGAGATATGTTTGAAAACTCTCAGCATTCAGAAGTTTTATCCTGCGTCCATAAAGGAGAAACTTATAATGATGCTATTGTAACACAGTCAATACTAGAGATTTTGGGGAACGGGCAGTTCCCAATCCCTTCTGCACACGAGTAAATCAAGGACACAGTTAAAGCAATCAGTGAAATGTTCTCCCTCCAGGCTTCCCTGCTCCTATAGCTCTTCCCACAGGACTGTGTGATTCATGCCCCAGATCCTTCATATTTGGAAGGGAGGCCTGCCCGCCGATTGTCCTCCTGAGAGCAAAGTCGGAAGGGTGACTTTTGCCTCACAACATCCACTAGCGCTTTTAAAAAAAAAAGGTTAAATAATACTTAATATTTTTTTACACATTTTGGAAAAGATAAGTCACTCACAGAAGTGATGTTTAGACCCATTTTCACATCTTGCAGACAGGAAAAATATCTTTTCCTAGTCACTCAAAAACTGTCCCTTCATTTTAATGATATAAGTATCAAGATAAACTAATATTTTGTCCATAACATTTTGTTTACATTTTTAGAACTATTTTTTTTAAACAAAGGCACCTCAAAAACGATAACATTTTTGTAGAAATGAAAATATGATTATCCCCAACATTACAACATACTGAAACAAAAACAAGTTATTAATGATTTAAAGGTAAAGGATAGACTAGCTAATCCATCAGATAATATGGAAGATATATCTAAGTACATACTTAAGAAGCAACTGTATTTAAATTCTGATTTTTACCTGCTTGAATATTAATTATCTGTGTGTGAAAACGGCACCAGTTAGGTGTTTACATTACAGTACAATTTAAAAAAAAAAAATTATTGGTCACATTACTCCATACATATTTTCTAACATTTTTACAGAGTGATGTCTCCTTTATTGGAGGCTGGGATGGTGAAGACTGTCAGGATTTTGTTTTACTAACACTGCCACTGCCCTGACAAATTTACTTCTCTTCCATGGATTAGACTGCTGCCTGACTGAGAAAACAAACTACCTGAAACTAAAACACAGAATTTGATTTCTAATTTAGCTGTGGTTTTTCACTCTGAGCTGACAGAATGAAACTTGAACACCTTAATGAAACCAAGTCCTAGTCCATAACCAGCAATCCCAAGCACTATGCTGTTACAAATAAATGCTTTCATCTCTGACAATGACTTTTACAAGTCTGTTTTCCCAATTATTTGCTCTCTAGGTGATTCACCCTGCCATGAAGATAACATCTTTTTCCTCTACATAGCGTACCACCTTTTAGTTCTGTAGCATGTGAAAGTGTTAACTTCAAAGCACAGTCTAACATTGCCCACACCTAATTAATACTTGTATCATGCTTTGAAGATGTAAAAGTTTACGATTAATGACTAGTAAGTTTTGAACTAATACCAAAACTGGACTAATACTACTGAAGTGAGTGTGGAAATCAAAGTTACACAATGCAATATTACTACTCCAACGTTAGTCACACTGGGTGGGGGCTGAGGGAGAAATCAATTATTTCCTTTGAAACCAGACAAAAAAAATCTCTGCAGTATTACAAAAATGAACCACATGAACATTCAGCCTTAAAATTAAGTGCAATCTTTACATAATTTAATGTGCCTCTTATAAATCTTCACCCCAGGTATGTAATGCAGAGTAGCTGTTCCCATTTCAAATGCAGGAAAAAAACCCAGACTGGTTGTAACAATTATGGTCCATCCTTACCTGAACTTTTGGTTCAAGCTGTGAGATAGAAGTCTTCATGTATTCCTGCAGTTGATGCAACAAGAAATAATGCCCATGAAAAATTAAGATCAAACATCTCTTTCCCCAACATATGTAGGAGTATAATCTACTACAGATTTCCAGATTACTGAAATTCCTGCTAGGCTCATCCACACAGCAAAACCTATGTTTATTGGATTTATCCATGACTGATGCATGGGATTAGGTGTATCCAATTGGATTCACAGTCTAATTATTTTGTTGCAAAATCTTCATGGCCCAGGTATTGGCTTCAATTGTATTACAGCACAGTACCACAGAATATTTTCACTCAGTCTGTTTCTTTCCAGAAATGCACAGCTCTAGCATATTTGTTGCCCCACATATGCAAGAAATGGAGTAAGTACTTCCAAAGCCATAATTAAATTCTCAGAGTTACTGACTTCTGTAGCAATGGTGGCATGGAATCCAAACAAAAAACACTCATCTAAATCAGGAAAAAAAATTTCAAACTAAGCGCAAACATATTTTGAAAAGGAACCCACCCATTGGTCCGATTGCCAGCAAACCTTAATGGGCCGACAGCAAGGCTCACAGACACTCCTTTTCATCACTGAGTTGCACCCATATAGCATCCTTTAGTCCCAGATGGCACATTTATTGAGTGTCCTTTGAACAAGTCTGAGGGCTCAAAGAGCTAATACTGACTGTAAGCAAAATCCATCTGAACACTGGCCAGCATCCCACTGATGTGCTCTCACTGTAAAGCTGCAGAGTAAAACTTTTCCATGTTAGACAGGTAAATAATGTAATACCGAAAGTAAATTTAACCATGGCATGCTTTATCTTTCATATTACACTTCCCCTCCTCTGCAATGGTTTTTACTTAAAATCTTAAACCTAAGTTTCTAGGACTCCAACCCTCCTCCTCCTTCCACACTGTTGTGTGCATGGCTTGCACAAACTCACAGTCCAACCCTAGGAAACTAAAATGAGGTACACATTTCAGAGTAAGGCTTTGGCTGCTCCACAATGATCATTAAATCACCTTACTTGGCATTGTTTCAAATGCCAGGTCACCTTTGCTTGGCTTTGTTTCAAATGAAAACAATCTTCCCATACAAAATGATCAACCAAGCATCATTACACACAGCCCTCTTTTGTGGAGGTACTTTTAAAAAATCTGAGGAACATAATTTATATTTGTGGCTTTCAGGGACATTTTCCATTGTGGCAGAAATTCCAGTGTTTCAAAACATAGCTCAGTTAGCCACATGCAAATACTAAAAGTCAAACACCATTTCTGGCATTTGATGTTTAGAATCCCTAAGATACTCCTTTAGAAGTACCTCAGTGTAGTAAATACAACTATATTCATTATCCACAATGTCACACAGATGTGAACTTTATTAAAGTAACAGAATAGAAAGATTTCATAAGAAAGTCACTTGAGCACTCTGAAACAGACTGTCAGAGTAATTACGGAAAACCCACAGATAATCTCATCAACTCAATATTTAAGGAACAGACACATCCTTACACATGTTTCTTGTGAGACAAAGCAACAATATAGTTCACTAACCAAACTTTATGTTCTCTGTACCTGGTGTACCAAAAACATGAGAGGTACCATAAATTCAGAATTCTGTCTTCACTGAGCAGCGCCTGCGTGGAAGCACAACAGTAACATAGTACAGACTTTGTTTGTTGAAAGATCAGTGTAGATTCTCCCTGAAAGTGCCAGAGTTTATTTTCATACTTGGGGACAAATGGCTGAATAAGTAACCTCTAGTCATAACTATCTCCATGAAATTAAAGTCTTACTATCTCAGCTTCTGCCTGTGGCCTTTCACTTTATGGAAGTATTTCAGCAGCTGGTATACAATCTACAGGGCTTTTGGGCAACTTCTCAGGTGCAGAATGTCAGGTTATAAAAATACATACGTACTAAATGCAATTCCCAAAAGGAAAGAGAACAGGTCAAGCCCAGAAATACTGTTCGCAAGCAATAACAACCACAGTGCATAGCAATGCCATCCAACAGCACTCGGGCTGTAAAGACTTCAGGTCACACAGTGTTCAGCAAGCCAAAATAAAAACAGGGTTTAAGCAGTCTTTTTTGTTTATAAGGGAAATGAAGAAGACAGACTGTTCATTAAATATAAAAGCAATTTTATAAAAACACATCAGAATTTTATTGCTTGAAGAATACAGCATATGAAAAAGCACAAGAATGTCCAAAAAGAAAGGTCACAAAAATTCAAACATTACACCATACATACCAGATGCAGTAAAATGTTAACCTGATTTCTGCATCAGAAAAGAAAGGTGTGAAAATATACTAGTATTATTTAGAAGGAAAAGACTCATTTAAAATAGAAAGTGTGAAGGTGTTACAGTACAAATTAGAAAAGCCAACACTGCACATTAACATTGTATCACTAGACTAGATTTTCTACCTTTGGTACTTAAACCTTTACAGAAAACCACTTCTTCAGTCAAACCTTGCCTAACATATTTTATGTAGTATCCAGGAAAGTGGTTTTTTTTTTTCCTTTTTTAAACTTAAGCATTCAAACAAATACTCTTCTGAGTTTTCACTGCAGTACTGCTTTGAAAGACATGTTCACATTTATTCAATATGCAACTTAACACATCTCAAATTTAAATCAAAAGTCACTGTGTGACTGAGATCCGAATACATGCCAATTGTATCTTGTTCAGATATTTATGTAAAAATGGGCCCACCATTTGCTGTTTCCATCCTTATGTACACAGACTCCTGCAGCCCTTCCCAAGAATTGTAACTAGAGCAACTCACTGAGGACCTAAGTTGATAAAACCATCCATATTGTTAGAGAGCTACGGGGTCATCTACAGCAGCAGGCAAGTGGCTTTTCTAGTCTGCTCAGATTAGTGTACCAGAAGATATGCCAGTATTACTTCAAGTAACACATTAAAACTCAGCAATGGACACTACTGTGCTTTATTTCAACACGAAGGACAGCTGCTCATCCATTAAATCAACAGAACTATCCGAAGGACAAGTACATCATTTCTGTTTCATGTATTGCTGCTGATCACTCTTGGGGAATAGTTTATCAGAAACCCACAAACCAATCTGAGTGAAGAAAATGTTGTCTTTCAACAAGGTATCTTAGTAATCCAGTGGCAATCTAGTCTGGAGAATGTTAGCATTATGCTGACAACGACTAATCAAGGTTAAATAAATTCTCTCTTTTATGACAAACATGCTGTTAGGGTCAGCTTTTGCCTTCTTGGGCTTGAATACTTAATCACTCCCTGTCACATAAGCAGAACAAACAATTTTGTTTCTTTAAGTTCCAGCTTCATATTTCAACAATATGAATAAATCTGGACTACAAAATACCATCAATGACAGTTAACATTAAACTGGAGTGAAGTAATAGAAGAGTTAGTTCTTCGAAACAGGCAGTCTTTGAAGTGAAATACTCAGTTAGGACTGTCAAAAGGATGTCATAATAAAACCATGGGTTTATTTTTTTTTCACCCCTATACAAAAAAATGACTGAATTTGTACAACTCCTATTAAACATACCTTTTCCTAGCTTGGCGAAAATGTATCATTTTCAAATTTTAACAAGTATGGTATTCGAGCATATATAATATTTATTGCCATATACATCCTCATTTTAAAAAGAACTAAGAATTCAGACTCTTCTATGCTGAACTCTACTTTTTTCCTGTTAACAGATTATGTCTACTGTACCACTCCCCCAAAAAACAATTAAAAATTCTAAGTAAGATTTTATAGTTTAGTTAAAAGGGAAGAAATGCAAATGTGGATTTAGAGCTTTTTGTATAAATCTCACTATATTTTATAAACATGTTGTTTATTGTAACACTGTTTATTGATCAAATAAATGACGCACTGCTATCTAAAATTTCCATATACACCATTAAAAATCCAAAGTTGATATGATACTGAACCTTAAATCTTCAAGAGTTCAAAAAAGACAGTTTATACATGTACAGCACACAACAGCAGATACCCCTAGAATACCAACTGCCAGTCCACGATGCATACAAACTTACAGGTAAGCATTCATTTCACTGTTTTCATTGTGCAGGAGAAGTATTTCTTAGTAAGACAACTCAGCTGGTGATTTTCAGATATCATCTTCATCATCTTCATCCTGAGAAGATCCTGCCTGATTGGATGCACTGGCTGAGGCAGCAGCGAGCTGTGCCTGTTGAGCTGCTTGTTGCATCTGTAGCCATTCCTGCTGTGCCAGTTCTGCTTGCTGTTGTCTAGCCTAGAGACACGAATTTAATTGTTAAGGCCATACGTAGCTTATGCAGAATCTCTAGAACACATTCTCTTTAAACACATTTTTATCTGTACCTGTAGATTCCTTTTGCATTTTTTTTAAATAAATTGCATATGCAAAACCACATTGAGAAGTACGTTAATTATTTGTACCAAGAAGTTTAGCTACATTCTCTCTTCCTCTGAAGACACCACTGTTTGGAGGCCTTACATTTACAAAAACAACAGACAGAAATCAGTGTCCTTAAGTTCCACTGTAAGGACTGGGCTGAACCACTAACTAATGAAAACTTTAACTGAGGCAAAGCAAAGGAAACTTTAGACATTAGTTTCAAGGGATCTTAACATGTAATCACAGTTCAAAGATGAGAAGAGCACTGCTTTGATGATTACAAATAACAAAACTTCCAAATATGAAAACATCCAGCTGAACCACAGAGGCACACATCACCATAAAAACAAAGCAAGACATTATCTTACTTTGCTAAGCAATCTTTGCAAAACAAGAGCGAGGCAAGGCCTTCTCAAATTCAGGTATGGCAACTGAGGATGGCTTTGCTACAGAAAGGTACGAACTTCTACTGAAAAAGAGATTCTACCACAACATTTCAAACAGTTCAGCTGATGAATCTTCATTTTTCTGTCCAGGATTTTCACTTTAGTTTTGGTAACTCCTGTTGATTTCAGCAATATACTAATACTGTGTTTCAATATATTGTTTCAGCAATATACTTGATTGTGTTAAAGTTAAAACTTCAATTTTTATTTTGAGTGAATATTAAGAAGAAGCTCTCAAAGGGAAAAATTTCCAGTCTTTTTTACTCTTCTACTTCTACAAGTCATCACTAAGACTATTATAATTTCCTTTCTAATCCTATTGCACTCACTGAATTTTCCTATTTTTTTCCAAAGCATCACTTTTTTTTTATTTTGCAAACTATAAGATGCCAAAAGATAACGTTTGGAGAACAATCAAACCCTGTTTTTCAACTTAGCAATGTGAAAAAAAGGGGAGTGTTCTCTTATTATTACAAAGTGTCACATTTTCCTCTGTTCTAGCAGTAAGAAAAAAAATACTTTATAGAAGTAGAAATCTCTTCTCAATGAAAACTTTTCAGTATTTCAAACTTCAAGTGGTAGCACAATTCCAAGGGCTGGAAAACAATTTAAATCGTGGTAGAGCTTTAAAGGAAAGGCAGCAGCATGTGCCCACATGGGAAGGCACAAAGCTTTACCAGGCAGGAGATAAGCGCAGGGCTCCGCAGTGCCCTGTGCAGTACCGCACCCAGAGCTGATCCACGCCCGGGCTCCAGGGACAGAGGCTCAGCACCTCACACCGCCTGCACCACGGCCAGTGCCCACCCCCACTGCCACTCCGCAACCGCAGCACTTCACCACTTCAGGGACGGGGAGAGAAAAAAACCCACACACCGAAGAATTCCATGGCGTTGGATCGACCAAGGAGCTCTATAAGCATCTGGTAAACTTAAATCATTTACTGCACGACTCCAGAGAGGAAGCCTCAAAAAATCCCCAAATCTACAAAGACGCTTGTCTTGCACAAAAACTTGGACATGAATATTGGGATAAGACATTCCCCTGACTTGAAATATTTAAAATCATCCAAGCCAGAGGTGTCAAATATTCATAACATTAACAGGCAGGCATTTTAAAAATAGAGCAAGAAGTCAGCATTAGTGTCATGCTCTAGAATATTAAAAAGATTAACACAAATAAATAAGCATGCACTTCTGTAACTATTTTTAAGACTAATTACAGTACCTCCAACAGCACATCACAGCTACTATTTTTGAAAAATGAGACTGCCATCCTTGAATCTAAGCAAACATTTTCCATATTACCAAATACTATTTTTAAAAAGCATTCATACAGTCTTGTCAAACTGGCATGAGTTGTCTTAAATTAGAAGTTAAAGCACAGTAACAGAATTTTAAAAGAATATTCTTCAAGCTGTCATTCCTTAGACAAAGTGTGGCTTGCATAAGGAGGTTTCAGCAATTTTTTTTTTTTCAGTGATACTCTAGAGCAAGTACTCTCTAAACACACCTTGCTTTTGCTGCTTTTTTATATTGTTTATCATGCTGACTTACTTGCATAAAATAGTAAGCCAAAAACAGGCATCAAACTGCCTATTTGTAAACCTTACCCAAAATCCAGAAGCAGTCATACTGGTCTTTCTAATTTAATACAGGCAAACAAGAGTTAGGCACATGTGACTTGATCATAGCTAGTTCACTGCAATAGCTACATGGTATACTGAAACTTTAAACGCCTTAAAATTCATCATGCAATAAAGATTAAAGTAGTTGGCATGCTATAAGATGAAAAACAAAAGTTTTAGCAAGATGCAAAGGGGAGAGAAGGTCACAGTAATCCGACATTACTGAATAAGCATTTTCATCAGAGGAAATCAAAGTAAGCAAAGTGACAAAATAAGACTCTGGCCTTGGTTAAGAGAAAAGAGAAATACCAGATAACTTTCCCATCTCTTAGTTTAGAGAATGGTCTTGCCAAACTAAGACAGTGGTTGAGAGAAAGATGGTGTAAAAAGATAAATAAATAAAATTGGGTTTTAGTCAAACTGGGAGATGTTAAACTATCTGGGAAAGCTGGAAGGGTGTAAGGCTGGATGAAGGCGAATGTTTGTGTTAGTACACTATCTGCAGGCAAACACTTTTTCTATGCCTCAATGGCCTCTCTAAAAATTTATGCATGAATTCACTCAATTATAGCCTTGCCAAGAATAAAGTTTCTTTCCAAGTATAAGAAATAACATTTGTGCACTGATGGTCAGAAACAGAAAAGCTATTTTCACTTTTTAATGCTTCAAAATGGGTAATTTCCTAGAAACCAGCTGTTATTCTTTTACTTCCTCAACTAATTCTTAATGTATTCTCGTCGATAGACTGGAAATACCCAACTAGCAGCAAAACCCCATGCTTGTTAAAGCTAGAATATGAAATATGTTCACATGCAAAGTCCTATACGTCAAATCACAGAAGAGTCGTCAAGTAGCAGCCTTTTATCTGTTGACTTCACATTCCCCAATTCCAACAGGCCAAGGTCAACAGCATCCGAGATGCCACATCAATTCACAAGGAAGGGGCTATTTCTTGAGGTGTGCACACGTTTGTGTGGCCCTAGACCTGCAGCATTAATTATTCCAACCTCATCAGGACAAGTATTGCTTCACTTACTTGTGCAAATAATTCCTGTTGCTGCCTTAGTAGCTCTTCCTCCGGAATGCCGAGGTTCTCCAAGCGTGAACTGGCCTTTCTTCTCTTTAGCGCTACTGTTTTGCATTCTTGTAAGACTTCTTTTACTTCACTGATATAGGAGCCAAACCCCAAACTTTCTAGTGCTAGAAAGAAACAAAAAAAGAGAAAAGGCATTATTTACCTTTTACAAAGCTTTTGATAACAGATAGTGATTTGTTTCCTTAAAAGAAAAAAAAAGTAAAACATTTGGTAATTTTCCTATCATCTGGTGACAAAAACCTCTATTCTTAAAAGGATCTGACAGTTATTTTCCCTCTCTCTTCTGCTATCTCCTTTAGGAATACATGTTTTTGGGCTAAAAAAAATTAAGTACAACCAAAGAAGCTTGAACCAATTTCAGAGGATTCAGGGCTTTCAGATACACTTTGCTAGATAGGCATTATTCTCCAAAAGACCTATTTTTCCCATCTTTCTAGATCAGAATCGGCATAATTTATACAGATAAGAAATCCTTCCTATCTGGATTTCTATCTGAATTTTCTCTCAGAGATTCCACCTTTCCAGTTTTTGCAAGTCTTCAGTAGAAGGTAAATTAACAACCTATAACAGAAGTGATGCATGTAAAATGATCACAGATCCATCAAAAAGGCAGAAATAAGTAACATTATGTTGGGTTGCTAAATTTTAACTTTTGTCTTTTAGTATCTGAATTCCTAACTCTAAAATGCATAGTTCACACATATAAAGCTATATAAAGTTACATATAAGCTCTTCATTGTTTTATTTCTCAACAGAACCCCTTCTATTTATCTCCACATTAAAATGTATTCGGAAGCTAAAATCTTGCACTTTTATCTGCCCAAAGAAATCAGCAAAGCAGCTATATCCTACAATAACAGTTTTTTTACTGAATGCAAAGGTAGCAGAAAGGATTATAAAAACCAAGGTAGCACAAGTGACAAAAGGCACAGTTTCCTCATGCATCAGTTATTATGACATGCTTCCACACACACCCAAAGTGAACCTATTACAGAATATACTGGAAACATTACATAAACACCAATTATACTAGAAACAAGCATCAGTTTAATAAAAATCATGGCTAATTTCCAGCATTTACACAATTCAGAGTTTACAGTACAAGAGCTGTTTTAACCTTTATCCTAATTTCAAACTTTTGTGACAAGATATTTAAGAAATAGCACTAAACTGCACAACAGCAACCAACAACTTGTTATAAACAAGATCTTACAGTAACTCGGACAATATTCTAACACCAGTTTTGTAAGCAACATTTTCCTAGCCATAATTACAGCAGCATGTCATTGTATCATAATCTAAACAGTAACCCAAAGGCATTCTCTAAGTTCTCAGCTTCCAGCTTGTACTAAGGGAGACAACTCACACACTGTCTTCCTCAACAGGGCTGCGGGTGCTGCTCTCCAGGCAGACAGCACCACCTTCCCTTTAACAGAGAACATCTGGCAAAGGAATTCACACCATACTCATTTCTTTCAAAAAATGAAGCTAAAAGACAAACTGATATAATCAAACTACTTCAGAGACAGCATGCCAGTTCAGCCTCAGCCCACACACAGACACCGGAAACACTTCTTCCAATCAGCCCACAGTTTCTAGGAGAATTACCAAAAAACTTCCAAAACTTGTTTCATCCAGCCTCAGCAGAGAGGAGGCAAATCCCTGTCTGGTAGTCCAGAACGGGTTATCTTCATACTCTACAGATATTTAAGAACTCATTCAATTTTAAATGTAAAGAGTATATACAGTAAACTTTTTAAAGTCATACTTTTTTAACCCAACTGAAGAAATCTACAAGTCTAACATCACTAAGACAAACCATCACGACAAAACCAGAGGTGTTTGTCAAAAGAACAGGGTTGGCAATCTGCTGAATCAGAGTATGAACAACTGCAGAGTCTGAAGTTAGCAGCAAGATGTGTTTTTACAGAAATTTTTCATGGTCCTTAAAAGAAAACAGATTAATGGAAAGAACTTACAATTGTGTATTGAATATAGCCCAGACACACACAAAAATAAATTTCAAAACCCCCATGTGATACAACCAAGACAGATTTTTACAATTATTCAATATAACAAAGCTATGAAGAACCATATATGCATTTTAAGTCTACTGCATTAAAATTCTGCTGCCCGTGAAACAACTAATGAAGTTTTTTTGATGTGCTTTTCTTGAAGCACATCAAGGCTTACAGAACACATGAATGAAAGGAATATGAATCTCTTTACACCAGCATGGTGCTAGAATGTGGGACAAGTGATTACTACTCTATCAGAGCTGCGATTTCATCAAAACTCAAAGGCTTTCTATTTTTTGAGTCTTAAAATCACCATCCTACCCACATTGCTGAAAATTCAGTATCTTCCTGAGGCTAGAATTATCCCACCAAATGAAAACAGCTGAATTCCAAAACACAGCATTTGGGGGATAACACAGCTCATATTTACAAACACCAGATCACAATTACCCTTTCCCCAGTTTCCTCCTACTCTTAATGACTGCATGAAGGTGCAGGTCTCTGAGTAATCAGTGACACACAGTTAAAACTACTTTTATTTTATAAAATCAAGTCATTAATATCTGGATATCTTTTGAATTTTTATGCTCCTTTCAAAGAAAAAATAACTTCCATAACACAATGCCAACCATAAACAGTTGTGTGGGATTTTTTTTTAAATTAAGTGATAATATACACACTGTCAGTATCCTAACAGTCTATGAAAAGAAGCAACAAAATTTGACATCAATCCACAGTCTACCTTACTGAACAACACTGCCACGTAGACCAAGTAATCAAAGAAACCAACATGATAAAAAGGTGATTTTACAAGCCATCATTTTCAGAATTCAACAAAAACTTCATTTCTCATAAAAAGCCTGCTTTGTCACAAGTCATATAACACTCAAACAATTCTATTTTCTGTTCCAGGATGGAAGAACATTCATTTGCTCACTAGAGCTGCAGATTCACAGCTGGGTTCCTGGTGATGGAATTCAACAATAAATGGGGAGATCTCCACTTAAAACTACTACATAGCCCTGATGCTTTTGGGTACTCTCCAAGCAAGCTGTCTTGCATTTTGTTACCAGTAGCGAGTGTTGGCATGGTCTGAGAACATCTATCACATCAGACCTCTAATGGCATGCAAGAAGCCTCTGCTTTCCCTTCCCTATGCTGTTGACAGCACTGTGCCAGTGCTACCACACAACACAACAGAGCAAGGACCTCATCTATCTGCAGCATAACCCAAGGGTAGAGAGAGAGTTCCTGCTCAGCACATGGCCACACAACCGCTGTAACAGGGCAGCAAAGGGAGTCTCAAGCACCACTGTGCCAAGCACCGAAGCTCAGTGAGGAAGCACAGCTCCACCCCACCTCTAGTACAGTCCCAGGACAGGGTCACCAACTGCAGAGTGCCTCTTCCCCTTCTTCTGGCCCAGCAAAATACCCTTCCTGCTTCTTGTTCCCAAGCTAGTAACTTCTTGTTTACAGCCGCAGTCAGTCAGCAGACTCACCTGAGAGGAAACCCTGCTCTGCCCTAAATTTTTAAAAGCCACAGCGGCAGTTGTATCTGCAATTGCCAGATCCAGCTCTCGGAGGGTACAAGACTCCTCTTGGCAGCACCTTGTGATCAGGCTGGACCGGGTGTGATGCGATGGCCATTAGCCTCATTTGACTTCCAAGCATTCAGAAGGAAAAAGATGGCCAAAACAAACAGATTTCAATTGCCTCATTTCTTAGCATCATGGTCATGGAGCTGCATTAAGAGGCATTCAAAATAGCAAGTATCTAGAAGGTATGAAGATGGATGAAAATGCTGAAATATTCTACCTATACACAATCACTGTTTCCAAAACTGGCAACCAAAACTCTCAAACCTCACAGAGGCATCATCTGCCAACTGACCAGCCTCTGAACGGAGCTAATAGCAATTACAGCTTCCTTAAACATAAGCACAGCAGAAAATCCATTCCATCTCTAGAACATTACAAAAATGGATACATTGCAATATTTTACTAGAAAGTATAGATTTAATTTGAAAGTAACTTTTCCTAACTCTAAGATGTGATAACACAAGGACATGGAAGCCAGGAAAATACTTGGCATGGGACCATCTGCTGATGTAATGCACACTCACTTTAGTTTCAATTTCTTTTCCAAAAAACCCAGACTAAGCCTAGGACAGCAAGAGGTGAAATCTTTTCTATGGACCATCACTACTGGGCACAGAATACTTTCATACATAAACTCTTTACTGCCCTCAGCCTTAAAGATCATGTCTATTCCTGTGTTAAGAACTAACCTCAAACGTTTTTTGTGGTGACTTGAAGGAACTATCAATGTATTAAAGAGCATCACACACCTAAAGTATGCTTCCATGTCCAAGCACAGGTTTTACTTGACATCCTAGGCTTCTGTGACGGAGCTACTTTACTAAACTTTCAAGTTTATATATACTTCATTTAACGTCAAAGCTCATCCATGCTACATATTTTCTTTTGCAGTTCATGACCCAGTCAAGTACTTGAACCTCTTCTGGTGAGCAAGCTAATAAATTTCAAGTGAACCATTTCTTTTTGTTTCAAAACGCAAATATTGCTTAAAAAAACCCCATACAACAACATTTTTTAAACTAACTTGATACCATCACAGCCGTGAAAATAGCTATACTACAAATGCTGCTGTTAATATCTCTACTAGGCAGCCGAGTGAAGTACTCTTTCACTACTGCTGCCATAAATTTGTTTGCAGCAGACACTGGTATCAACCACCCTGGTTTAAGAAGCAAAGCAGATGAGTTCTGACAAAAGATGCCTAATGCTGACTTCAAGATGAGGCAAGAAAACTCCTTATTTGCGACAGAATTTAAATAGAAACAAACGAGCCAGAGAACTCGCCTTTTATTCAAGCAAGCAAAAGTGCAAGTCAACAGCACAGAAATACAAGGGCATAGGTCACGTTTAAATGCTTTCTGCAACAGATACGAAGATCCAACATTAAACAATGAGACTGTAAAGACAGCCCTAAAGAAATACACCCTTTAGAGACTCCAGACGAGATTACCATGGAATAAAGCCGGGCCCCACATAATCAATCTCCAACTAGAAAGCCATTTACTACATTCAGAATATTAAAACACGCTGCATGTCCATTCGAAAAAGCAGACCTCGTTTCACAGGTACGAGGAAGCGATTTGGTGACTTCACTCAGAGCATCACGGGCTTCTCTGAAGCACAAAACCAGAGCCGGTCCTGAGCACACGCAGCAGCCGCTCTAACCACACAAAGACTGCCGCTCTTGCAGGGCGACTGGCAAGCCGGACAACACAGGCTTCTCCTCCACACCCCTACGAGACCCTGCCTTTTGTGCTCTCCGTAGCTACAAGCAAGCGAGGAGGAAAAAGCGGCAGCGGGACGGGAGCGGCTCACAGCGCCCGACCCGGCGGCGGCACAGCGCCCGCGGAAGCTCACCTTGTATGACGTGCTCCGGGGAGATAGTTTTCTTCTCCGATTTGTTGCAGATCTCGTTGGCCTCGGAGGAGATGAGGTGGATGAATTCAGTGCAGCAGTTGACCACCAGCTCCCGGGCGTCGTTCGCCACGCGGACGTTGGGCAGCGTCTCTTTGATCATCTTGTTGATGGCAGCCCTGGGGATGGTGAGGTCGTCGTCGTTGCCGGACGACGAGGCCATCCTGGCTGCGCTGCGCTCACGGGCCGCGCTCAGCGCCCGCGCGGGGCTCCAGGGCNCCGGAGCAGCTTCCGCCGCCGGCAGCGCCGGAAAGGCCGCGGCGCCACGTGCGGGCGGCGGCGGCAGCAGCGGGGGCTCCTTTCGCAGCCCCCCTCCGCCAGGAGCTGCGCTCGGGGCCCCCCGGCCGGCCCCTCTTCTGGCAGTAGCAGGGATCTGACAGCCCCGCCAAGCTTGGCCCCGAAGCGGGACGGGCTCGGCGCTTCACCCGCAGTTTATTCACGCTTTGCAGGCGGGGCTAGTTTTCCTCGGCAGCCATCTATTACACGGTGTTCTCTGCTTTCACTCACTCCGTAACCAGTAATGTGAGGGTTGTCTGAGACAGAATTAGCCAGACTACGATAGTGTTTGAGTAAGGCCCATTAAACCCACAGTGCTGGTCTTGCCTTGCTGTGTGCTGCGAAGGAAAAAACTGCCCGTGAATGCCGGCCAGCCCGAGCTGAAGGCCAGAGACAACCGCAGCTGGGCGGCACTGAGGAGCTCCTGACAGGCCCAGCCCTTCGGTGGATGTGTCTGTCCAGTACCCTGTGCTGACCCTCAGCAGGTGGCGATGAGATCTCGGGCTGCGCAGGGACGATTTGCCAGGTTCCCTTCAGCTCCCGCCGCTCTCCGCTGTCATTTAATTCCGGCTTTCTCCTTTCCAGCCTTGCTGCTGTTCCCACCTCTCTGCCATCTGCCTCTCTGCCTATTAATTTTTGAGGGCTCCAGGCACGCGGTGTTGTGCAGGTGTGAGTGAGGAATGTACTTGGGGCTCGCCGCTGTGCACGGGGGCTGCGGCAGATGCTCTGTCCCAGGGAGGTCCCTGCATGCCCCTTGGGCCCCGCCAAAAGGCTCACAACTGCAGAGCAAGCCCTGCATTAGCTGCGGTGTTTGGTACCCGCAGGAGCTTTGAGCTCCTCTGGGGAGAGGCAGGGCAGGGCCGGTGCAAGTCCCAGCACGGAATTAGATTTTGGCTTTGGGACAGTATTGAAGGAAAGAGAAAGCCAGTTTCTGCATGGCGAGCGAGCTCCAGCTGGGCTCTGTGGGTGCAACAAGGACAGCTGCTGGAACGTGCTGAGACACCAAGGCCCCGGGGACACCCGAGGCCCAGGGACCCCCGAGGCCCAGGGACCCCCGAGGCCCAGGGACCCTCGGCCTTGGGCGGAGCACAGGGCCGGAGCTCCGGGAGCAGCAGTGCCGGGCAGGAACAGCCCTGCAGCCCGCCCCCTGCTGGGCCACTTGGAGGAGGAGGCTGAGAAAAAGCAAGGGAAGAGACCTGCTCCACATGGTAGACTTCTGGTTTGGCAGATATTTATTAGGATAGCTTGGAAGAAGAGGGTTCTGTGTCAGGTACTGAAGGTACTAAAGGCATTGAAGGCATTTAGTGGATTGAGATTACTTATTACTGACAATACTTTGTTTTCAAAAAGTAGTACCCAGACAGTAAGATTTTAAGATGCTTTAAGAAACCATTTTATTGTTCACTAAGTGCAATATGCTAGTAACCATTGCATATAAAGGAAACATTCAGAGTATTATTATAAATATATATGAATAATAAATATTCTACTTGTTACATTTTAAGATTGATGAGACTTTCTCTTATGTTGCTGATAAATAGATCTGACTTCTGGAAATGAGAATGCCGGTGTGATTGAGGAATTACTGTACTGATTCTATCCTAATACATAAAAATATATTTTTATGATATTAAGAATCTAAATAGTTTGCATACTGTACACCTCTCAGTGTGTATTATATTCAAGTGAAGGAAGTCAGGTTAATATTGAATCCACAAATATCAGTCAGTATTCATGTTGCTAAGAAAACATCTCTGGAGAAAGGAGACACTAAACAGAATAAAACTGTAGTTAGAGGATTTTAATTGCAAGGTTGTGCAAATTGTAACATTCAAGTGATACACACTGAAATGAATATCTTAGCTAAGCTCAAACAAACATCTTGCATGCCTTTTCATAATTACAGAGCAAAGGCATTTGAATAACAACATACTGTGTCATCAGTAGCTAAAAGAAGTAATTCCAATTTGCACTATATAATCTCATACTTATTGTGAGGGTTTTCCCAGGTCAAAGCTCTTTCTGCTTCTCCACCGTAGCAGTTTGATGAAGTTGAGGCTTGCACTGAAGATTTTGTCATGCTGGAAAACCATTTTGTAGAATATATCAATGGGTAGATCTCCATTTGGATCTGCGTACTTCAGGGTTGTCATTGGAGTATACAAGGTGTTGGTCTGATGGCGAAAAGGTGGATTTTCTGCAAGAATTATTTTTACTGTATGCTGTAGAAAAGGAGAAATAGAATTTTTAAAGAACCTTTACCAAGATAGTAAAAATCCAATTTTCAGTTAAACTGTGAAATAGTAGAAGAATAAAGTGCTAGAATTATGTAAAACCCTGTATATAGTTTTATTAGAACATCATTAGAAATTCTTCTTGAAATATTTAAAGGCCATAAGAAGTATTTCTTATTTATTCTTGATTCTATCTCTATTTCTCTATGCAATGGTGATAGCACCTGACACCTCTCTTTTACAGTTCACTGGGAAAGGATCAGGACAGCGCAGATCTGGGAATCTTCAGTTGACACTGAAGCTATTCCTTACCAGCAAACACCTGAAATCATCATTCCCTCCCACAGCTTGTCTAAACTTGTCTTCCTGCAGGAAGCTCCAAAACCAGAACCATCCATGCTTCTTTTTCCTGGTGACCTGGGGTGGCTGAGTGAACGTCCCTCAGTGGAGGGACCATGAGTGAGATGGAAAGGACAGAGCTTTAGCAGTGTTGGGAACCCTGGGTGGATGGATGGTAACAATGCAGAATATTCACACTTCACCTGAGGATGCAAAGGGCATCTAATATCTCAGTGGTATTTAAATTACAATTCATAGTTGTCTTCAATACTTCAAAATGAACATTCTTTTAGTGTGTTGTAGACTTTTGTTTAAAACTCTGAAAATTCTTTTGAATTTTTTTTAAAAACTTTAATTGTGTATATTACATTTTATTAAATTGAATGCTTCTACCAGAAAAACTCACCTACCAACCACTTCATTCATAAATTACAAAGAAAAAAAAAATTAATTTTTGATGAGTTACCTCTGCAACATCTTCAGCACTTTGTCCCAGGCTCTGGAAAATCTGTTTGTAATTTTTAAGGTAAATATTAGTAAACATCTCAGCTGTTTCTTCATCTGCAGCTGAAAGATCCATTTTCATTCCATCTTCAAACACTTTTCTTTCAAACTCTGTAACCACTGGGCCTGGTTCAATCAAACTTAACCTGTTCAAAAAAAAAAAAAAAGTTAATTGATTGTTGACTATCCTCCATGGAAAATACACCTCTCAATCCTTCTCCAAAAGGAACACTGAAGAGTTGCACTAGCAAACAGTAAATAACAGAACCTTCTGTGAAGGCAATCCGTACTGCGTTACTGCTGCCCTGCTGCTCCTACCCATCCACATACAGGAGTAGAAATTTGCATGGTTTAATTGTTAGAGAAGTGCTGTAACAATTCATGACATGAGTAAGTGCAATTGTTACCTGCTGTTTCACAGCCGTGGAATCAAAGAGTGATTTATTCACAAGGACTTACCAGATACTAAGAAAAATAATTAATGGATGGTAAAAAAAAATCATTTCTTTCTGGACCAAGTCCTGCATAGGTTTCTTTGTTTCTCGTGATAATATTAGAAGTAGCTGAAAGAGATGGGGGAATTGCCAAAACATGGATTTTCTTTGTCAAGCTCTTGGTGTTACATAATTTAGGATCCCTCCACTATATAATAATAAAATACAATATAGAGATTTTTACTGTGGGTGGATTCTGGCTGCTGCCAAATCTGAAAATTTTTATTTTACCCAGTAGCATATTATAGCAAATCACTGAAATACAGTTACTGGTCAGATTTTTCCTGGTTCTTTTCTCAGGCAGTGATAACTCTTAGCCACTGTGTTTATCAAAACAGTCTTTGAGATTGGGCCTCTTATTAGACTTGAGTTCTTCAGGGGATGTTCTAAAGGCTCTTCTTTAGAACTAAATCAAGCTACTGATGTTCAGAGCAGAATTCAAGCTACTCCTGGAATTAAAGCCTTTTCTCTTGCATCACTCTTCCCATTAGACCTTGAATTTTTCCTATTATACTTCCTTTTGTAACCTCCTTTTTGCTACGTCTTATACTCTTGAAATGTCATTTTGAATTCTGGTATATCCTGTGTATCATTACATTTATTTTAAGTCCCTCCAAACTTTGCAGAGCAATATGCAGAATCACAGTTCCGTCTCTGAAATTCCACAACAGCAGCTGTCTTCTTTTTCCACAAGGCCTAATTTCTTAGACACACAGAGATGCAATAGACATTTACCAGTTATTGGAGTTTGCACAAAGAATAGTAGCAGAATGACATGGGTGTGAATATACATGTGACAAATCCAACGTGATGACCCCCAGGTGATGAACAGGACCAGGCTCTTAAATACTGTCTAAAACGTTAGGAATAGTGCACCACACTTCTGACTTTCCTCCTACCTCCTTTCATTACAGGTATCCGTCTCACCCTGTGTAACATTCTGATGGATTTGCACTTGCTCAGTCTCTCTAATGAGCCCTTGAACTTTTTTATCTGTGAATTGCCTAAGAAGGCCATCATTCTTCCTAAGGGGAAAGATCACAGGTAGATGTTAAAATTTTATTCCCATGATATTGTATGTAAGAATCTGTTTCCAGAAGCGTTACATGAACTGTATTTTATCCAAAGCTAAATAGCCTTTAACTGTTCAAGAGAATGTGTTTATTTTAACATGTAGATCTTTTTATTTGCTTATATATTGTGAAGAGTCTGGGCATTCCTATGCTTTTTGTAGTTTTCAAGGGCTTCCCAGTCTGTTTAGCAGCAAGCTTTAAAGATTTTTTTCCCTACATCTGAATATATTTTAAACTATTTAAAATGCTGTTGACACCAGTGGATCAATGCCATTTACACCAGTGGATCAATGCCATTTACACCAGTGGATCAATACTTACTGCAGTTTGAACTTGAGTGCTTGTATAGCTAAACTTTCGCAGAATCCTTCCACAGCAAACTTAGATGCGGCATAAACATCATTAAATAAGATGCCTGATGGTACAAACAAAACATCCTGAGAATGTGATTTTATCCAACATACTAGTAGTTTGATTTTAAAAACTCACATGTTTTCCCAAAATTTGTACAGTCTTGCTGGGAAAGCAATAGAAAAATCCTTGTGCACACTGAATCTAAATACTAATTTTTGCCTATGTTCTCAAAATTGCTTAGTCTAGCAAAGATGCTTGACTAATGTTTTTCCTCCCCCTAGCTGATGCTGTGGTCTCCTTGGATGATATTATTTTGTAGTCTAAGATATGAAAGTGTCTGTACATATAATACCATTTGCATTATTTATCAGCAAGACTTTGCTAGGCTCTAGATGAACACAGAGGCTGAGTGTAACGGAGGAGATACAATTCTGCAAGAGATCCAGCTTGCATCTGAGTGATTTAGAAAAAGCACTACATCAGTCCATTGAGGTGGAAGGTAAGTGTTGTATTAAAAAAACAATTCCTGGAGTTTGGTGGAGGATCCTTGCTCACCAGAATAATCCAGGTAAGATCAATGTCACAGTTGTAAAAAATGAAAAAAAAAACCCCAGCTAGGCAGGATGGGACACGAGAGTAGGAATATCATTATCTGTCACTAAAATTTGACTCTTGAATGCTGTGAGATGAGAAACTTTACAAAAAGGCGGTGCAGTTGTCCAGGACTGGATTTTATTCTATTACTATTGTGCAGAGTAGTAAGCATGTTGGTCTGTTCCCATAATTTTTTTCAAGAGGAAAGAGTAAAGTAACGCTAAGCCCTATTTTCCAGATAACAAAAATACAACAATACATTTTTAAAAAATTATAGAGTTTAAGTTAAAACTCTAAAAAATTTTACCCTTGAGGTTTTGTCGATGAAATGCTGTGAGAGTAGCTGTGTAGTAACAAACTACCTGGAAGCATAAAACCCACCAATGCTTTCTATAGTTGGAACTTCAGCATTACAAAGCACAAGAGTCAGATATGCCAGCTCCTACTTTTTTTTTTTTCCCCTAAAAGAGGAACTTTGGATTTTGAACATTGAACTGTTAGTTCAAGCAAACAGAAGAACCAATTTTACCTTGTATTCCCATAACACTGCTTATTATAACTATATGCCCACTCTTTCTCCTCTTCATGTCAGGTAAGATCTCCTTCAGGAGTCGAACCAGGCCGAAGAAGTTGGTGTCCATCACGGTTTTCATTTCCTCGATGGTCTGACATTCAATAGGTCCAATGAGCCCCATTCCAGCATTGCTCACTGCACAAAATGGGAAACAGAAACAAGCAAAAACCTCCATAAACATAAACTTGTAGTTGTTACCAGAAAGTATTTGAAAGGAATGTGAGGATTAAGGGTAATATAATCCCAAATAATCGTTAAAGAAAGAATTAAAAGATGTTAGTCACTAGAGCTTTCCAAATACATTTGACATTTCCATGTGTATTTTTAACTGTGCTTTTATCAAATTTAAATTATTTGCTCTTTTGCATTTTAACTAATTTATTTCTGATTAGTCCTTTTTTTAAAAAAATATAAAGGGATTAGAGAAAAATAAGTCAAGAATTACTTGTATTTTTTATAATTCAGTATTAATACCCATAGGAATGAATAGAAATCTTCAAAAACTGATGGACCCAGCTGTATTTTGATCTGTTTTTTGTTTTATTAACATTCATATATCTTCAAGAGGTAGTAACCCCCCAACAAAATAAAGAAACAAACCAAAACACACATTCCACTGATTTTTATTTGCCTCCTGGATATTAATAAGTGGGGAATGATGATAGGACAGGCATTCTCCTCTAGAAGTAGTACATCAAATTAGAGTATAATAAATTTTTCAGATATAGTTGTTAAGCACTGCTTTAATAATTAATCAGAAAAAAGGCAGGTCTATAATTTTCTAGTAGGTAAGATTTAACAGCTGATGGTGTAAGCAGTTCCACTAAGATACTCATATTTATTTTTAGCAAAACAATATGAAAACCCTTGTTGCTGAATGACTTGTAAAATACAATTTCAATTCTCAATACAAAATGGAAATACCCTTTTTTTTTTTTTTTTTTTATTTTTTCTTTTCTTTTGTNTTTTTTTTGCATTTGTTCTTTTCTTTGCTAATTCACAATGCTGTTGTTTTCTTAGCACAGACAGGTAGGTGTTGCCTTCATTGTGAAAAGGGCTATGCATCATCAATAGGGTGGAAAGTGTTGCTCATGAAGGTGCTGGTTTAGGCAAAATTGCTCATATTTACTAAATAAGTATCATTTTATCCAAGACACCTCCCTGTGATCAAGTTTCTTCTTTGTAAACAGAGCAAACAAGCTTCCCTACTTCATGGAAGCAGGGTGAGATTTAATCCACTTATGTCTGCATGAAGTCTTAAGAATCTTGAACCAAATATACCATGTAATTATAATTACATGATAATTTAAAAAATACACTAATGAAACTTCTCCAGGGTATTTGAGACAATGTTTTATAGAAATCTAGTATCTGTTCATAGCACACACATCCTGTACTTGCCTAGGACATCGATCCTTCTGTCAGGGATACTATTCACACAGGTTTTGATAGACTGTTCATCACAGACATCCAGTTGTTTAATTTCGAGGGTTTTGCCCAGCCTGTGACCTGCAGCTTCCTCCAGTGGCTCTTTCTTGGCCAGGTTCCGCATTGTGGCGTACACTGCAACACCAGAAATAAAATCTTTACTGTGGCAGTCTTACTGAGAAGTATTAAAGAACAATGCTTTTACATCCAGATCTTAAATATCAGTGATAGAAACCAGATAAAAACTAAAAGATTCTATTTTCAACATATATTGTCACTAATTTCCCAGTCTGGTTCTGAAATCATCAAGAAATTCAAGAGGAGAATTAAACATCTATGCATAATGAAGAGCATGCAGTGTATAAAGATAATACTATTACCAAAATGTTAAAAAACAAGTATCAAGTTATGCCACTAGATTGTTTTTAGGTACCCAAAACCTAAGTATGGGTTCCAGAATTCCCCTTTTTTTTTTTTTTTTTTAATCACCACTACAATATTGATCAGGACAACCATCATTTTATTAAAAAGTAGAAGACATACTTCCTTAGGTTAGAAAAATACCTGTTTTTGTAAGCTACTTCTCAAAATCGAAATGAGTTATTATTGTAGTCTAATTGCTCAAAAAGCTCTAGATCTGCATCCAGTCAGCAGTAAAATATTGTAAGTATGAGAGACTGAATTGCCACAGATTGCTGCATTCACCTTGCCATCCATTTTCAATCATAGCAAATACCCTTCTGTGCAGCAATAAGACAAATCCCAGCCCCTTTATTCACCTGCCTCCACAGGCTTGGAATAATGAAATATGCTTTTAGGAAAAAAATTCAAATTTGGAAACTGTTAAATTCATTGCATTCGTCTTCAAATGGGCAGGGGCCTGTATATGTACAGATTTTAGTGGCCAGAAGCAAAGCTAAGCACAGTTGTGAATGTATACCCAGAGCAGCATAATGCCAGATATTTTCAGCTATTCATTTTATACTACTGTCTTTTTTCATTGAGTGTTTGTGTACACCATTCAGTTCTAATAGTTGTTCCATTTCAATAAAGGTACAGAAATATAAACTGCTTACAGAAAACATTATATTTTCACAGTATTTTCTTGGCAGTAGAAGAGGAAAATGAACCAGAAACAAGTCACCAAACTGAACACAACCACCTGTTAAATCACAGAGAAAAAACCAGCACCATCTCAAATAGTATGTTCTTATAAAGAACAGCTAGATTGTTACCTTTAAATCTTTTCTGTTCATCTTTTGCCATTTTTACAGCTAATGCCAGTCCAATTCCTGAGGAGCAGCCTGTAATGAGGACATTTCTTCTTGCCATTCTCTTCACTGAGTGGTTCAAGTCTTCAGAAGAGCAACAACATAAATGCAACTACAGCATAATGTGACTGGCCTTTAATACTATCTCCACTTTCCCTGAGTCAACAAACCTGAAAATGCACACCTGGACCTTGCACTATTAAGGGATAATCCCCAACTAAACAAAACAGAAGCAGATGCTCCTACATGTGCCTATAATCTGTATTATCAAAACTGATTAATACAAAATTTGATTAATCTATAAACTGAGGCACTTGTAAACTACATAATTTTTTTTTTTGACAGAATAACCAGCTTGCACAGTACTGGCAGGAAAAGCCTTGCCACAACTACAATTGGTCTGTAGTGCTGTCCTCCACTCACATCCATGGGAAGTGAACTGCACCCAGAGTGGGATCCCTCTGCTAAAGGTGTTCAGAATTCCTGCACCTACAGCACCCTCCTGGTTCTTTTGCAACAGATGAGGAATGGATTTCTTCCACGATGCCTTACTATTGCAAGAGTCCTAATAGGCATTACAGAAAAAAAACCCCAAATTGCAAAATGGGCTATGGATTCTGAAAGAAACAAGTTGTTGGACAGACTCCTCACATTTCCTTTTGGCAGTGTTCCCAACCGAGACCAGAGAAAGTAAGTAAGTATACTGCAGCGAAGAATTGACAGGAAATGTTGAGAAGACCAACTTCAGTATATTCCTGCTAAGACTGAAATCTTTTTCAACACTTTTGATTCTGCAAATTGACATGTCAGAAATTTTAAAAAATAAGAACTAGCCTAATGTCTAGGTTTTGGAGAAAATGTTTTGCATATAAACTGTGGATTAAAGAAAAGGGCATTTGGGCTGGCACTTCAGTGCAATACATGTGTAACATACAAGAACTGTAGGCATTCTACATTCAGGAAGAAAATCAGTCCCTTGGTTCTGTCCTGAGTGACAGGCAAAAGAAACACATTAATAAGCAATTAGCCTTATGAGCAGCATTCAGCTAATTGCAACACCATTATACACAGTAAAATGTTTTCCAAGACTCAACAGCCCCATGTAAATGCAACACACTTCAGAAGAATGAACTGAGTGTTCCAGTATTTGCACAGATGTAAATTGGTTAGTAACTCAAGAAAAGTAGGACACTACAGAAATATTTAATTGAAATTATGTTTTTAAAAAGTCCATCCTTTCCAAAAGAAATAAATTGTCTTGAACAGTAAAAGTGGAATCATTAACTTCTCAGGAAAGCAACAAAATAGCAAAACTTCTAAAGATAAAATATAATTATGATTCTACTTATTTATCAGGTTTGGCCCACAGTTTAACCAGATAAGTTAGTATACAGACGAAATTTTAGTGCAAATGCTATTTAGCTGATTCAGAGATTAGGCAAATCGCTTTTGCTGCTCATGCACATTTATATTTAGTGCATGTAGGAGGAGCAAATGAGGCTTTATACAGTGCTAGTTAGTGGAATTCCACTAGTGTTGTGATGCAGCTGTAATTAAAGATTGGTTGTATTTTCCACTTGAAATTTTGGTTTGACATGCTTATATATATTCCACTGCTTAAAAAAAAATCTGAAATTTGATGCATACTTCTAGGCTGAAGGCAAAGTGATGTGCATAAAGAATGAAAAATAAAAGTAGTTTATTTTGCAATTATTGCACTGGTCAACTTAATTCTAAGGTTTTCCCTTCACAGTTATGTAAAGAAAGAGCTTAATTTATAACACACAATATATTTATTTCTGTAAATAACAGTGGTTTCTGTCACAACATAATTTTCATTATAGCGGAATAAATAATCTGAAACTGCAGAAATACTTAAGATGAGTGTATCTGGACTTGTCAATGGTAGCAGAATATTGTGGCTGGTTTTGTAGAGCCACTTAATGTAGAACATGTGGCATTTGTGGAATGTTTACACGAGGTGAAAGAGCCCAAGCAGTTTAGCAAACTGCCACTTGCAGAGTTTCTGCAATACCTCAGATAGGTTTGTTGGCTAAGATACACTTTTAATATGCAAAACACTTAACTGAGGCCTGGTATTTAAACTGAAATACATTAAATTCTTTTCCTTTTCTTTACATCAAGTAACTTTGGTACTTGATTTCTGAAGTATGAATCACATCTTAATGCACATAAATTATGTGTGCGTTAATCATTCTTAGTCTGAGGCCTCAAAAGCATATTTGCAGTTTCTGATGATTATGTAAATATAAAAGTGGGGCCACTAGCCATCCATACCAGCTAAATTGTGTAGTACTTTTAGAAACCTGGAAATAAATATGTTTTAGAATGCATAGTTATGATGTGAATTTAATCAGTGGGAATTTTTGTATGGATTTTTGTTTGATTAAAAAATCAAAAGAAACAAGCTCAAGCTTTATGGCCCTGTCTCAGAACCCTGTGCATCTTAAAGATCCTGCTTGGAGTAAAGCAAGCGGGTTTTGCCAGTGTCTGTGATCAAATCAGTGTCCCAAAACATTTTAAAAACAGGTCAAGTTTAATAAGATGTTGTGTCTGCAACACTGCATGAGTACAAAAAAAGATAAAATATTCCCAAACAAAAATTGCTAATCAGGTAGTACCATTGAGCTTTTAATTAGAAGAGAGATATTAAACAAGTACACAATTTGAAAACCTTGGAAAAAGATGACTGCTGAAATTAATCCCTACAACTTAAATAAATTTTATTCTGAAGTATAAAAGATAAATTAATCTGTTTCTATATGAAGGCAATGATCTCAGTTGGAAAAATAAGAAGGTTGTAATCTGCTTCAGTACAAATAACTACATTCCTCATTTAGAAATACAACTTCAAAAGGTCCTCTTTGAATGTACAATTACGAAGCCAGCAACAGCATTCCTGGGCTGCTGCTTGTCCAATGGGCAGCAGCAGTCATTTCTTCACAGTTCCCGCCCCTGAAACAAAAACTCTGATTACCATATCTAAATCAATTTGTACCAAGATGTTACTTTTCCTTATTAAATTTTATCGTACAAATTCAAGGAAACTAACAGCAGGTCTTAAGTTCATGGCTGCCATCTCAAATTCTGATTTATGTTATTAATGCATTTTTGTTCACTGTGCTTGTAACTGAAGTGCATTTGCTTTCTCAAAGAGTGCGACTAACAAATCTTCTGATACCATAATACTATGTTCCAGCAGAATTTTGTAGTTTAAATGAGCACTGTCTTTTGAAATAACTCCTCTGCATGAGGCTTAAGGTTTCATGTTGGATTACATTGTTGTTCTTACATTGCTGACAGTTCAGGAAGGGTCTGTAAAAAGCCCATCAGCAGTATCAAGGTATCAAGTATCAAGAGGAAAAAATCCTATGATGTCCACCAACACCTAGCAAGAAAAATAGCAACATGAATGTGAGCTGTATATAGACGTAAATGCAGCCAAACACAGCATGTTTGGGGTTAGAGGTTTTTTTGTTAGTTTCTAGAGCTTTACTCCTACCCCTTCTTTTAAAAACAAGTGTATATTCTGAATCTAATTATTCAACAGTACATTTACAGAAAAAACTAGAGTTCTAGGTGTCTTTAGTATATGATACCCAGCAGCCATGTTCACATTAGCTAGTGCTGGAGCACAACAAGAGACTCTGTCGGCCACTACTATTCCACATCCTATTATACTAAGGTTCCTGTTAATTATAAACTTTAAAAGAGGTTCTGTTGGTTCTCTGTTTATCTATCCATGCATAGCTAGGTGCTTATTCTCTATGAGGAATGCTATACAGACTGTACAGAAACACTTTTAAGTAGCTTATAAGCAGCTTACAGCTAATGAGTGAAAAATTGTTACAGTAATTCCTAATTTTTTCTATGCTATGCACAATTTTTCAAAAACATTGTAAAATCTCTTTTTAAAAAAGTCAATCATTGCAAGCACTAAGTTTTTCTTACTTTACTTACCATTTTTATACAATTTTACTTCTCATTTCAGAAGGAACTATGGTCACAAAAAATTAGTTTGCTACAAGTTCAATCTGCCTTTTTTTTTAATAAAGAAAATTACTTCAATTTCCCAGAAAAATGAGAAAGCCATTCTAAATGTTCAGCAAGATATTTTCAGTTTCTTTATTTGGAATATTTACAACTTCTAAGGGAAGCCAAGTGCTGTATTGTTATAAAACCTTCACTGCAGATTGAAGCAGAGTAAGAACAAAGAATGATTCAACTGAAAACTCTGTGACCTGGTTATGTTACGAGTCCCAAAGGGACAAAGTGGACCAGAACACAAATCAACCCTCCTAGCAATTCCTTCCCTGAACTAATATATTTTTTGTAATAAGCAAGGAAGGCAATGTATTACGAAGAAAAAGAATGAGACAGACTGTACCCCTGGGCAAGATACATACGCTGCCTCTCCACCCCTTTTCCCCAGATAGATTAGGCAATTTATTTTTTAGAACCAGGACAGAAAATTTCTGTGGAAGACTGGCCAATCAGTCTGCAACGTGTTACTAGTGGAGAAAGTGTTTTCTTATGTTATGTTAATATACTCAATTTTTAAACAAAGAAGAAACCATATAATACTCTAAGTGGAACGAGAAACCCTCTGTGACATATTTCATGTTTTACACAGAATGCTTCCAAAATCCAGTGTTTTTTTAATCTACTGCACTACAACAAAAATAAAATTTCATTTCCTTATCCCAAGTCTTGGAAGGAACATGACCAGAGTAGGTTTATTTTCAAAGCCTTTCTTATATCTTTCTTAGGGCTCTTCCTCCCTGGTATTCCTTAGCAAAAACAGGACAGTTTGTCTGGAAAGGAAATGTCTAGTCAGCAATTGTACAGGGGGCTAGCTAGGAAATTCTTTCTTTCAGAATCATCCCTTAGGAAAAGTTGGAAATTGTTAATTGTATGTGTGAAAGGTAGCAGCAGTCACTGTCCTGTTCTTGAGCATCATCAATAATCTAACAGAATTCAAAATTCAAGAGCTGACATTGCTTTAATTTGCTTTGAAACCTTCATATTCAGCTGTGACAGAGCCAAGCCCTCATGATCTAGAATACAGACCAAATGCCTTTGGTGTTCACACAGAAATGAGGCTGCTCTGATATCTCACCCTTGGGAAAACAAACACATAAATGCAGCATAACCAAAGTGGCAGAGGCTATCTTGGCTTTGATGTTTAGCTCTAGCTTGGAATCGTCCTTGACTGAACTCATTTCTGCACAAAAGCCTGCTTATCTCAGATCCCATTTGCACTTGTGGAGACTGATCCATGACCAAACCAAAGATTTGTATAATTCACAAAGTTAGCTGTCTTCTCGAGTCCCTCCACATGCTCCCCTTCACTATGCCAAAAAATTCTTACTTCTCGTTCCTGTAAGCATGCTAGAGTTCACTCAGTGGCCTTCGATGCAATAATTTTCACCAGATAGGTACCTAAGTCATAAGAAGCTCTCATCATACAGCATATTGCTTTGTTTCATTTCAAGGAAGACCATCTCATCCATAGCCAGAAAATCAGGTCCCTAAAGATAATCAGTAATCCAATTTCTCCACAGAAAGCAGACAATTAAGAGTGTGTCATTGAATTTGTAATTTTAAAATAATTAAACTAGTTTCACTTTCAGGGATTAAGATCCAGCAAACACCAGGATATAAAATACAATGATTCTGGGAGAAGAATTGACACGTACACTAAAGAGACGCCATAAAATTTCTTCTAAGCAGTACCGTAATGGCATTAAAGATTGATAATTTGTTGTCTATCCAGGTATGTTTTACCTTTCCAAGAGCTTCTAGGCTATGTTGTTTTCTTTTGTTATTTTTTTCTCCAGCTGATTTATTTCCTGATCTCTCTGGAGCAATTCAAACTCTTTTTCACGAAGCTCCTCTTTAGAATGCTGGAGTTTCTTCTCTAAGCTCTCAATCTGAACAGAAAATGCAATTAAATCAGAACCAATATTTTACCAAAGTCAGAACGATTTTATTAATAAAAAGACAAACACACACACAAAATAAACAAAACTCACAAATATTGTCAGTATTAACTCTGACTTTGGATTTCTCTGTCAATTTTTTTATTTTGTCTACATTTTCCCTTACTGAAAGAGCAGTTTGGGAGTGGTATCATATCAAGTGAAAAATAGGTTTTCATTTTTGCACTGTTATAGCCTTGCAAAATTTATAGTTTTAATTGACAAACATCTATTTTTATTGGTACATTCCTTCCCTCTCGCTACAATAAAAAAGTTTTTACCTTCTAGATCAAATCTGACTAGCTATTGTGTCCCAGGACCAGACTTTCTCATAGAAACCGCAGCCCTTTGTAGTGAAACTGTGTTTTCAATTAAGAAGAATTACCTGTTTATTGCATTCCTTAATTTCCAGCTCTGACTTCTCTAAATTGCACTGTAGTTGAATTATTTGTTGTTCCATTTCTCCCTTATGCTCACGAACTGTCATATCCAATTGTGTAATCTAGAGGTAAAAAAGGAAGAAAAGGAAGTATTTTATTTTGAGCTAATATGCAGATTTTAAGAAGCCATGTTACAAACTATGAGAGCAAAGTGAATGAAATTAATCCTTTGTAGCCTCAAGGGAATTCTCTCAAGTAGTCAATATAAAGCTACACCCTAGCTATTTCATTTAAATAGTGGCCAAATGTAAAAAGAAAAGGGTAAAATTTGGAAAAAGTCCATGACTGAATATGTTAGGTCCTCATATACACATAATGCAAACCTAATTCTCCTTTTCAAAGAAATATGTGTAGTTTATTTGACTTATCAACCTTGTTAGGAAGTGCTAAATTTTGCTAAACCAAAAAAATTCAATTCTTCAAATGCTTTGAGGACACCCTGGGGCAGTTCACAGGGTACTGTGGCAAAAACACACTGCAAGATCTGGCCTCCTTATGGTGTCAGTTCTTTAAACAGATTTATTCCAATCCCCACTCCTCTCTGAACCTCAAATATTCTTAACTAGAAATGGTGGTAACTCCTTCAGGAAGAGGCTTATAATAAAGTGACAGAAGCAGAATTTTCCCACGATGGGCATCAAATCCTGAAGCCAGATCAAAAGACTGAAAATATTTCAATTGAGCTACAGAAATTTATTCACAACAAAGACACCATTTCATATTTAGAGGCTGCTTTAATGTGAATCAAATGTGCTCCAGTGCAAACAAGGAAAGAAATCTATCATCTCCAAGCACACTTCAGCACTGATGTTTCCTTCCTCTTAGCAAACATCAAGATGAAAACAATTGTCCCATAACTTTATCCCAAATGAAGAATCTTGGGACAGGTTATGGCATAAGGCTTCTGATTTTCTTGGTACATAAGGCTTCAGCAACATACAGCTGGTCTGAGGTTGGCACTGTGGCTGTAGTAACCAGTACAGTTTGAGACAATGCATCAAAGCACCCAAACCTAGCAGGCTTTTTATAAGTTATCTACTATTATAACAGGAATATTAAAAATTATCTGACCTGAGCTACTCTTTGTTTCAGTTCCCAATTCCTTTCTTTCAGTGCTTGGTCCATGTCAAGGAGTTCCTGCTTTTTGTCTTCAATTTCATCCTTGCAATACCTGAAATTCTCATAGTTTTAATTGCTTAATGCACATTCAGTTGCTTAGCTTCAAATATCCAACTTGAAAATCATGAGATCTATTACTTACTTAAAGCATATCACCCTAAAGGTGAATTGATTGCAAGGAAACAAACCCAAATAGAGTAATTCTGTTAATTATGTTCCAGGTGGGGAATTCCTAATAACTTTAATATTCAAGTTATTTAATTGGGTATATCAGGATTCTTTAAAAAGAAAGTATCATTAATTTGTGGTCAGAAAGGAAACCGGACAATTTGACTATTCTTATGATAGCTTTAGGATTCAGAAAATAATTTCAGCAGCTTTTAAAACAGAATTCCCCAAAAAGAATTCAACACCACTTTTAGAAATTAAAAATGAGCCAAGGATCTTAAGTATGAAGTAATCTGATGGTCACAAACCACCTAAAAATTACAGAGAGCTGCTAAGAACATTAAAAAAATCCATCCAAACTACTTGCTATTCTTAAGAAATGACCAACATAACTAAGTTTTCATGATGAAAAAAGATACCAGCTCACCTGAGCTCAACTGTTAGATCCATGATAGCGATGTTCTTCTCCTCCAGAGAGGACTGTGCATTCTCTAATGCATCTTGCAGCTCCTGAAGCTGCGTTAAAGTGATCTTTAATTCCCCACAGGTGTTCTGCAATGCAGATTCCAGTTCTGCTATTTTCTGTAAGGCTTTCCTGTGGCAAATCTCAGTTTGAAGCAGCTGATCTTCAAAATCATTCACTATTTTACACACACACCACAAAAGAGAATGTTTAATCATCAGTACATCAGGGTCTTCATGCAACACCACTATCTAGTAGCACTTGTGGTCATAATGAATTTTCAGTGGCATTTTCAGTGGCATTTTAGGACAATCTAGAAAAACACTGACTACTTATACAAAAAAAAAATATGGTACCTAAGTATTTGCTAGTTTTATTCAGTTCATAATCAACAATTGACCTGAAACGTAAGGATATGTCTAAAAACATCTGGCCAAGGAGACAGTACAGACACAGTATAGTAACTGAACATGTAGAAGTGCAAGCAGAATTGCTGGTATTTCTCTGGCTTAAAACAATGGTACAATTAAACTAAATGAAAGAAGATGCATTGGAAATTTGTTATTTCCATAGACTTGTGGGGTTTTCTGTTTGTTTCAAAGAGCTGCATTTTTTGAATAGCATATGCCTTTATAAAAGCTAACTGTCTCATTTGACTATTACATTAAGAATCTGCATTACCAATTTATAGGGAAACTACTTATACATTTCACCTGGGGTGAAGGTATATGCCACAAAAGTGAGAATTTGCAAAAGTATGGGAAAAACATTCATGATTTTTTCGGGTTGTGGGGGTGTTGTTCACTTGGGTTTGGTTTTGTTTGGGTTTAAAAAGATTATCATATTTTGACTCTCATGTACTTGATTATGGAAGGGGAGGGAGGGAAGGAAAAATGTCTAATACATACAGAGGAATAGTTTAATGAAAGGAAGCCTGAGAAACAAAATAGCCAAATTACCCTCATTTGCCTTTTTTTTGAGCTCTGATCTTGCTTCTTCCAGAGCGATATCCAAGTGATTTATCTGCAGTGCTTTGTTTGCGCCATCTTGTTTTAATTGCACTACTTCTTTTTCCATGCCAGTAAGTTTGTTCTTGCACTGATCCATCTCCAATTTAATCTGTCTAATAGAAGCAACCAGAACAAAATGAACCATGGAATAACAAGAGCAACACACTCTAAGACAAGTGTTTGTGAATAAAATAGAAATATAAGTCATGTTAAGTAGGCTTTTCTTGTAATGAAAACTATATTCTTTAAGAGTAGCAAGCTCCCGTAGAGTGCACGATCTACAATTACAAGCAAGCTCATATGGTCATGATTTGAACTGCTTTATGAAGGGCTATCTTAAGGCTAAATGGGTTGCCAGGACATGCATTAGTTCAATTGGAAAACTGTTCCAGCAAGTCATGCCTCTGCCAGTCAGAAGCTTCCCTTCTGATTGCAGTCTGTGCTCCCAGAGAGACTGAAGTGTAAGCTCCCAGTGAGCATTTCAGACAGCAAGCGCTGTGATGCACATGCCAGTGCGCAGCACACTCCTCTCACCTGTACTAAACCTACCTGATGGTACAGTTCAGTCCATCCACCTTCCGGCTGTTTAAATCTGCTTCCTGAGCAGCTAGGCACAGTTTCTCCTCCACCTTTCTCAGCTCATCTTCTGCACGTGCTTTCTGCTTCTGGAGCTCTTTTTCCAAATTGGATACCTATTTAAAATGGAATTTAAAGAATACTGTCAAATTGCATACCAAAGAAATACACATTCTTGTCTTGCAACTCACCTAAGGGAGAGTTTTTACAAAACAGATTTCTTTATAGTCTGCATGTAATTTAAAACTAAAACTCTGCACATGGGAAAGACAAATAGTTTCTAGTAAATATAACAAGATGCAACTTTCTGAATTTAAATGGGCCTCTCCTTAACTGCAGTCTAGGGCTTGATTTTCCAAGTACCTAGCCATTCTAATGCTAACTAGAATTTTTGATAGCTCAGAACCTGGATTAAGATAAAACAAGCCAATAAACTCTTTATTTTAGATATATCTAAATAATAATTATCAACTCAGTTATCAACAAAATATTCAGATTTTATAGGTATTATAAAAACATATATAAGGCATTTAATTTTCTTTATATATGTCGATACTTCTCACCATACTGTACCTGTTCTTCAAGTTTAATTTGATTATCTTCCAGCTCCGCATTTCTAACAGTTTCTTGCTGTAACATTTGCTGTTGATGATGCAAAGTTTCTTGCAGGAGAATATTTTGTTCACTCAGGTCCTGAATATTCTGATCTTTTATTTTTATTTCTTTCTGTAAATAATGAAGCTGAAAAGACATTTATTTTCCATTACAATAAAACATTTTTATTTGCAGTTGCATCAGCTATTCTCTCTTAATGAACACAGAATCACACTTGTGATTCAATAAAAGTTTTGGGTCTGAATTTAGTTGCATTACAGTTTCAACAGTACATAACAGACCTCATAATTCATCATTGTTATGCTCTGTAAAGTAACTTCTTAGTCAGTCCCAGGTTTTGATTCTTGCTTTCTAAATATAACTTGTCAGTATTTTAAAATCATACATAGCAGATTTTTAGTTAGAACTACTTTTCTTTCTGCCAGTCTTCTTTATTTCTCAGAAAGTCTTTGTTTTCCCCTTGAGATTTTGTTCTCAGTCCTCCCCTTTACTTCTTTTTGCCTGTATAACAATAGTCATTCCAATTTAAAAAAAAAAGGAATTTTAAGTGCCTAACTTGTTTTATGTTGAATAGTTTAGTTTCTCAGTGGTGAATTCCAGAGGGAACTGTTCTGGGGAACAAAAAAAAAGGGGGGGGAGGGAGTGTTCTTGAAAAACAAAAAAAAATCAACAAGAAAATCACTAACTGCTCCCCTCTAAGGAGAAACAGTGACTGGAACTTCTTTATGAAAACAGTGGTCACAATTCTAAAGCCTCACTTGCTACACTTGATGTTTCGCACAGCATCCATCCCTTTATATGCAGGATGAGAACAACAGAGTTAAGGACTTAAGAAGCAGCAGTAAATATCACAGGCTCACGTGTGACACAGACCACCCAGCCTCCATCGGGCTAATCCTGCACAGGGTCCAGCAGCCCCCTCTTGACTAAAGCCTCTCTCAGCAGGCAGGCCAGCCTGACATGATCAGCCTGCTATATAATTAGTTCACACACAAATAAAAATTCATTCCAATATTTAAAGTTAACTTCCTTGCTTTCAAGTAGTAGCAGAAAATATGATAAAACTCAGGGTCTAGAAGTAAACATTTTTTTATGCCCAGGACTTCTTCCCCATTAGGACAGTTGAAAAACAGATCAATTTTGTGCACTTAAATTTATATTGCAATCGTGCTATCTCCATTTTTTCCAAGATCATGCTTTGTTTCACATTATTCTGATTTTGTTAGTTCTTTCAACAATTCATGTATCTTAATGCTTCTTTTCCCTTAACTTACCCTCACAAAATGTATCATTTTTTCCCAGCCTATTTCCCATTCACAGGTCCTGTTGCAAATTTTGGCTGTCATTTCACCAACTTTTAGATTAAATCAATCATAGCAAGTGTTCTCTGCAATACGGAAGAGTTGTAAAACAACCTGTTACCTCTTCAGAACGTTCTTTCAGCTGATTTTCAAACATTTCCTTATTTACTTGGGACTGACTCAAATACAGTGCAACTTCTTCCTTACATACATGTAGTGCTGACTCAAGTTGTTGTACCTAGGTGAATGCAACAGATTATTTAAAATTGCATGGCATGGTTTGTAGTAACTGGTCTAAAAATTGTATTAAAAGACAGCTTTGTGTAAAACATCAGAAAAGCTACACTTTTATCATAAGAGTATTAAAAACAGTCGTGGAAGATTGTAGTAAACTTTAAAACTGAAATAGTCTTCAAAAATTAAAATTATTTGCGAAATTCAAAATTGTAACACTTCAGAGTGTGTTTATACCAGATGAGATTATCAATTATGAGAAGATATGCCAGCATTTGTCAGTAACTAGAATTTAAAAGCAAACATAGGGTTAATACAAAATCATTAATCCATCATGTTTTATTACATATAGAACTGCATTAAGAAATTTGGAATTATCATCATAGGTGAGTTGACACGTGTTTTTCAAAAAAACCACTCAGATCTTAATGCAATTATTTCCAAAAAATTAGCAAGCAGCATGATTTCCCTTTCTGCACTGGGAGACAGTGCCCGAGTTTCACCTAACGGGAAAGGAAGAGCTTTGAGCTTTTGACACTGTCAATCTATTTTACACTTTAATGTTCATTTGGGTTTGAGTAATCTCTAACAAATACCTGATAACTTTGAACTGATAAAAATTATAACGAACAAACCCCCAGAGATCTTAAGGCATAGTAATTAAGCTTTTCTTAACCATTTGGTTTCAATGCTAGGATTTCTCATCCATGAGATTTGTGCTGAATTTAGCGGCAGAATGTCTAACTCTTTCAATATTGCAATCAGACTGCCAGTTTTCTAAACCATCCTGGACTTTGTATCTCTGTCTCCAGCTGATTCAAGAGCTTTTTGAAGAGAAATTACTGTGTGTCTTAATTTTAAGTCTCTGGAAAACATCCCAAATACTACAAAGCCACTTGGATAGAAAATTAGTCCACCACAAGCTCAGAAAGAGCATGAAAACAGAAAAGCCCCCAGTATCTTCTCCCACTGATATCCTAAAGATTTAATACTTTGAAACTTGACTGGGGTAAATCCACATATGGCACTGGTTTATTAAAATCCTGTTACAAATGCTGCATAGGAAAATATTTATCAGGCAAACACTAGGAAAAGCTAGAGATGGCTAAAAACAAGACCAACATTATACCTATTATATCTGTTATCGCATGTGTCTAACATACATGCTATATGTAGACCAAAAGCATATATAGCATTAGCTCTGTGAGACAGTGTTGGACTTTAAGAATACAATAAGCACAAGTTTGCCCTATTTGTAACTACAGTAATTGCATTAAGCAATTATGCATTGCATAATCTCTTACTGTAGGTTTCATCATAGTTCTTTTAATTAAAAAAGAGAAAATAATAAATGAAACAACAGATAAAAAAGAAATACTTCAGATAAATGACTTCTGGAATATTTACTTAAGACAAATTTATACATAAAACAGTTTTTCTATAAAAGATAAAAGGAAATACACTGTTACTGCAAACTTTAAAACTATTACTTGAACATTACAGACAGCTTACTAACTTTGATTTTTTCTTCTGTTAACTGACTTTCCAGCATCTTCAATCCTTGATCTTTCTTGACATTCTGATTTTCCATTTCCTGTTTTTACAGATATTTTTATTCAAGAGAACCAAATATAAATATTACATAACATTAATGTTATAAAGTTAGAAGTAATTTAATAAAAACTCATAATCAGAATCAGGAAAAAATGCAGATCAGTGTATCTAAAACACAATTGCTTGTATAATGTATTTGTGCACATGATACTCTGAAACGAATTTGGTTGCTGAGAGCTGTCTCTTCATATTCTGCAGGCATTATTAAAAGGAATAAAACATTATCATACTAGAACATTATTGGGTTTCCACCTAGTGCAGGATTGATGCAATCATTCTCTATCCAGATCTCTTTCCTTTCATTTGAGAAAGAAGCCCAAGGGGCAATCCAGATGCATAAAGAGAATGCTGAGACAGAAAATACTGAAAGGTCATTAAAATTTGTACAATATATAGTAGTAGTAGCAGTAATTGGTGACTACTACAGATTCAGTCAACTACTCAAACAAGAATTAAGAAGCGAAAACATAAACATCTTTCATTCCCCCCAATTTTTCCATGTATTTATGGATATGCTTTTCATTATTTTTAGTCACTTATTTGATTTGCATTTAAAGAAAGTCAAGAGCCAACCTTACCTCTCTGTTTCCTATTAGCAGCCCATCCAATGATTCGATGTGATGCTGTTTATGTATAACCTCTTGTTGTAAAATAGATATTATTTTCTCTTGTTCAATGAATTGCTGATGTTTCTTCTCCAGCTGTGCCCAAAGCTGTCCGTAAGTAAATCGCAATTTATTATTTATTAAGAATTTGTTAATCTAAATTTGTGATTCAGTTCTATTCACCCATCATTTTTATAATGAAAATAAATACCTTACTGCCATCAGCAGTATTGCACAGTCTTAAAATCATCAAGAGATCCCAAGCACTTAAATCTTAAATCCAGAGGAGAATGAGGGCAGACAGAGTGTAATTGTCACCAGCCAAGACAGTAAAACATGCTTACACTCTTTACTAAAAGATGAGAAGCTTTTAAACAGCTAGAAATAATCACAGTTATATTTCTAATCACATAGAGAAACAGACTTCTTCTCTAGAGACTGAAAAACCCCCAGCAGCTCTCCCTGAACGCAGATGCTCAGAATGCTCAGACTGGCAGAGGTTCAGCCAGCGAGAACATTTTTAGAAGATGTCATGCTTTAAACCCAGTAGGCACTAAAGCTATTTTATTCTGTGTGTTTGGAGCAAAGAAGAACAGTACTCCTCCTAAGTCCTTATTTCTCTTCAGTTGAGCAGGATATTAACGTTTCAGAGGGAAAGTTGCATAGCTGCTTAGATGGAAAATGTACTAAAATCAGGGAATGTAGGGAGAGGAAAGACCTCTTTAACATAACTTTTTAAATTGATGTGTTTCGAAATTACAGAACAAATTAATATAGGAAAAAGTTACCGAGTATAACACTCATACGTACTACCACACGAGAAAGGTCTTACTAGGTCAATCTGTTTCTCCATTTCTTTGTGCTGCTCAAGGTGAAGCAACTTTTCATTTTCAAAAGCAGAAGTTATTTTCTCCTGTTCTTCACTGATAGTTGTTTCCAGCTCATGAATGCGTCTGTCTTTTCCCTGGGAAGTTGCAACAATAAAAGGACTTAAGAAAAACGTTTAGCTGTGATATTAAACAGCTTTATTTGATCATCTGGTTTGTAGATTTCATAAAGGAACAACAAAAAAAATTCTGAAGTTACACAGGGCATGTGTCATCTCAAAGGATGTCACACCTGTACCACAGGTATAGAATGCCAGTAAATGCAGCCACTACAGAGACAAGGTGTCTGCCAAGAGGGATTATGGCACAGATAACTCCTGACAAAGACAAAAAGAAATTCTGTGTCCATATGGATAGATGGAATCTTTAAAATACCATTTTGAAGACTGTTTTATTTACAAAGCTACATGTATTTCACAGAAACAAATGGCAATTCAACAGGGCCAGACCTTCATTGCACATGTGACCACAAGGAAAACGTAACATGTTCATTAATAACTTACCACATTCGAGGCCAGGGAAAAAAGGATGGTTTATTTCAAACAAGATTCTGTTTTGAAAACCTGTGTTCCTAAAATCAGCACTGATTATTTAGCAAATCTCAAAGTTCACACATTTTGAATAGAGGGAATACTACTGTCAAGTTAAACTTTATGTCTTTTTAAATAAGTGTGGTTTCTCACTGAGAATATTTTACCATGAGTTTCTGTTCCAACTCAGCATTTCTTTCAGCAGCAGTGGAATAAGCAATAGTCTTTTCTTCCAACTGTTTCTCAAGCGCAGAAAGCTGAGACGATTTCTTTTTTATCTGAAATTAAATATGGCACAAAACAGCATGTAGACAACTGTTTCAGTTTTATTCTAATATTTGTATGCACTTTCTTATCACCAATTCCATTTTATCTACTACTGTAGTATTTCTAATAAATTGGTTGATTTTGTTGAACTATTATATTTTGTTACTTACAGAGAAAGATTCAGGACAATTTAGCTACAATTTATCCAATTAATTATCAGTGAAATAGCTTTACATATTTATAACATTTACATTCACTATTAGGAAATAACTGCAAAGCCCATTATGCTGAACTCTATAAACACATTAGCACCAGAATGGAAACATTAGGAATTTATTTTATTCACCTTGAGAAAAGCTGAAGCTTAGATTTTTTCTTTTGTGACTCTCTGGTAATAATGTTCATCTCTGGCAACTACAGTAACATTTAATGAAGAAAAATACAACTGTTCCTTCAGCCTGTTTCCTAGGATTCCCCATTAATTCAACCACACCAAAGCAACAAGACTGTGCTTATTTTCTACATAAGAAATCAAATTGTAGCAGAAAAGCCTACTAACTACACCAGCTTTAAAACAGTATTTCTGACAACTAACAAATTAAGGCTGCTAAGTCCTTCCGCTTGCTGAAAAGTTTAGTTTGAACTTTTCTCAAATTAATCAGATTTTTAAATTATTATGGCAATTGCAGTTTTTTCATAACTATTGTCTTCACTATCTATGATTACTGAACTGAAGAAAAAGTGGCATATCCTTTTCAGTGCTATTAAAAACTTACTTGTCTCTCTAAGCTACTAGTTTTTGAAGCCTTCTTCAATAGGTCTTCCTGTATGATTTGGAATTGACTGGTTCTTTGAGCCATGCTGGTCCTCAAGGCAGAATTCTCATCATCTGCTTTTATCAGTTTAGTGCGCAGCTCTTCTATCTCTTTCTGGAATTTTTGCCTCACCTTTTCAAATTGTTTGCTTATAAGTTCCAACTGTTGACATTTTCTCCTCTCTCAAAGTAGAAAAAATAAATTTAAGATTAATTTATAAAAGAACATGCAAACCCATAATGTAACTGAAAGCAGTGACTCATGAAAGCAAACAAAACCCCAAGAAAACAACAAACAAACAAACAGAATAAAGACAGCATAACCATATAGGTGCCCTGAGGTAATTTCATGGAGCACCCCAACAGTAATGACAGAAGCAATCAGAGAAACACTGTAACAGCAGGATACAGAGAAAAGAGTCAACAAAATACAGAGACTTTAGCACAACCTGCATAAAGAAAAAAAAACATGGTTCCATTTCAACACAACTCTTAGCTCAGCTATTGCTGAACGAGAAACTTAAGCAGCAAAAGAAAGAACTAGATTGTGTCTGGAGAACATGACAGTTTCCAAGATGGCGAAACGTTCCCTGTTCAACCAAAGCACACCTGTTGTAAACCCAGCTTGAACCCTTGCAGAACATTTCTGTTCTGTGGATTAATCAGACAGAACTGCACAGCTATTTCAGCAAACTTACCTCCTGGATTTCTGATCAATTTGACAGGCTCTGTTTCCAGATCACATAACCTGCTGTTTTCTTGTCCTTCATTACCGTTAGAAAGACGCTCAACTCCAGTAGAGATAGTTAAGTTTGCACCATGCTTTTGAATTTCTGCTTCTTTCGTTGCCAGTTTAATCCTATTATAAAGGAAAAGAGAGCTATTTAACATTCTTTCTACATGCTAGTTCTAATAGCACCTTATTGTCTGCCTATTCTTGCTGTAGTTCAGTAACCAGTTATACCTTAGGTCTGCAATCAAAGCTTTACTTGATTCACCACAAGATTCAGAGGTAGCTTCTTTTGTTGAGGAACTCAATAGCTGGTGTTTGAAATGGTGCCATTTAAACTAAAAGTTAACAGAAAACAAAGGTCAATGAAAAAAATCAACCTTTTATTGCTTCACAGCATCCTTAATTCATGTGTTATATAGGCATATAAATTTTAAGACTCGTACATCAGTATATTTAAAGTTTGGATAACTCAATCCTTAAAATTATTCAAAACATAATACACTGTTAAGACTATATCAGTTACTCTACCTCTTCAGATGTACTTAAAGACAACTGAGAAATAATGGTTTCTAGTATGTTCAGCTCTTCCCTTGAATCCTGTATTTCTTGATGACATAATTTCAAGTCATTATGTTGCTGTGCAGTAAGTGCTCTCAGCTCTTCATTTTCACTTATTAGATCGTTTTTCTCTTCAAGTACTATTTCTTTTTCAGAAAGCTCATTCTCAAGCTTGATGATCTTCTGATTAGACTGACTCAGCATTGATGTCATTTCAGTGTTCTTTGCCTCTAAAGCTTTCTTTTCTTCTTTTGTGTTGTGATTCTCTTCATTTAATTGTCTAAAAAGACATTTAAAAGATACTCTCATTACTGGAAGCAGAGACTTAGTAAGGAGACTCAAGCTAATGTAAGGTGGTTCCTACACTGCCCACTCTTGCCAAAATGGCCTAAAGAATGACAATTACAAAGCACATGAATTGAATAACCCCCAAAATGTCTGTGTAAGTGTCTGTCCAAACCTAACAATCCTAAAGACAATCAGCTGATGCTTGTCTTCCCTCATTAAAGCAATGAAGGAATCACCAAAGAACTATCAGAAAAAAAGGGGGCTTCAGCTTGAAATGAAACCTACAAGAAACAAAAACGTGTAACAGCTGGAGCTGGGACAGAGAGCAGCCAAAACCAAGTCTGACTGTTCCATAAGCTGCAGTCAGCATCAGCCTCCCCCAGGTGCCAAGAGCAGCCCTCGCTGTAGCTGGGGGCTGAGCTGGCAGGCAGCGGGCAGGGAGCCAGAGCGGGCAGTGCCAGGCGGGCAGCGGGCACGGAGCCAGAGCAGGCAGTGCCAGGGCAGCGGGGGCAGAGCACAGGAACAGGGGGAGAGCCGGCCCGGGCCCTCAGGGCAGAGCAGGGAACAGGGGGCAGAGCCGGCCCGGACCCTCGGGGGCAGCCGGCCAGCCGGGAGCCAGTGCCCCAGAAGGCTGGGGGGCAAGCAGCTGGGATTAAAATCTTTAAAAACTTGTTACAGAAAATAAGGAGAAATGTATTGGTTTGAATTATATTAATTGAGCAGAACATTCACAGTGACAACTGCAACATGCAATTTCTTGTAAAATAACTGTGCAGAGAATTTTTAAAAGCCTTTGTGTTACCTTAGTTGCTCTTCTAGGATGTCTAGATCCTTTCTGTAGCTGATACACTTTTCATTCAACTTCTCTTTCTCTTTTTCACAATTAATTAAACGTTCTCCCAAGACTTTTTCTTCAGCTTTAGCCTTAAAAAGCATTTTTTTCATTACTGTACAGCAATAAACTAAGCTTCCATGGTCAAGAGGCTATTTTTAAGAGAATATTATGAACACTATGCTCTTCCTGGTAAGTCAGTAGATAATACTATTGCTCACTATTGTGAAGAGGAGGAGAGGGGCAAAGAAGTTTTGTTTTTCTGCCATTTAGGAAAAAATTAACTTAATATTTTAAGCTATATTTGTGGTTGACAACCTTGTTCCACAAGGAAAGAAGTCTAACCAAAAAAAAATCTCTGTAAGAGCTAACTGTATTTTCTCCTCCCACAAGGTAGGAATTAACAGTTCTGATTGTTGAAACTTTGGGAGATTACTTCATTTTCATCTTGGGTTTTCTTCAGCACATGTTTCATTGAACAGCTTACACATATGGAGAGAAAAGAGCTTCTAAAAGGATCTTGTATTTTTTAAATGTAAACTTCCTAGCTGCCAAGCAGGAGACATAAGAAACAGCAGCAGTATTAGGATACTCCAAAGATACGGACTGTGCAAAGACAGTGTAAAATTATATAACTGAATTTATCACCACAAGCAGTTACTTACCCTGTCCCACCTCTTTTAGGACTTAGCCACCAACAAGTGGAAACAACTGACTCACTGATGAACCTCTTGCTATTAGCTGCCTGGCCTGTTGGAAGAGACATCTTAACACCATGGCAAATACAAGTGAAGAAAAAACCCTCACCTTTTCTAATTTTTCAGTTATTTCTGCTTTATACTTTGTGAAAGCTCTTGTCAGCTCCTCCACATTCAACAAAGCTTCATTTCTTTGCTGTTGTGCTCTGCCAAGCAAAAGATGCAAACCAATTTTAGAACCCACAAACTGCAGCCATGAACGTAACTATCTTCTCCAGTTACTAAAAACAACTACTACAGTAATTGCTCCAGGTATTTCCTTTCTTCTTCCAACTTTCCAAGCCCAGATATCACATTTTGTTCCAAGAAACAACCCAGACTCCCCACTGCTTCCCTCTGTCACTCCACGCCCTGCCCCTTCCCCTGTCATTACTCATTGGGGCAGAAGTTGGCAGAGTAACCTCAGCACAGCTCAGTGTGCATTCTGCTCAGGACAGCAAGCAAAGGCACACAAGAACGGCTGCTGCTCAGTAAGATTTCTCTCTCCCACTAAGGGAGAGATGGGATGGGGCAATGCCTCACCTAGGTACAGCTGACCCTCAGATCAGTGTCTTAGTCTGAGCACCATTGCCCATTTGGAGATGGCAAAAGTCAATTCAGAGAGGATAAAAGCGTTTCAGAACAACAAAATAACATTAGTCTAAAGCACTTCCGTTTGCCTGGGTAAAGAATAGTAAGTTGTTGCAATTACTGATTAAAAGTAAACCATAATAATTGTTGATACTAACCGTAACATCATACTTAACACCTGGCAGAAGCTCAGCTTTTCTGAAGTACAAAAATATTTACATTTACAACTGGTAACTAAGTACAGCTAGTTCCAACCCCACATGCTCTCAAGGAATAGCAATCATAAAGCAAAACATGTCTTCAACCAGCAGTGCAAGCTCCACAGTACTTCAGGTTTTCTTGCCATAAGAAGGGTAGAGGTAAGTTCATGGGTAAAGCCACAAGTCAAACAAAGAGCTTGCATTTAAAAGGTTCAAGAAATGCTTTCCCAAGCCATTAATACAGGTAATTTTTTGCCCCAAGTACTGCAGTTAAATTAATATGGAATGTAGGGATCTTTTTATTTATTCCACTCACTTCTTTAAAATTACATTTTGGAAGTGATAGGAGTGTTCATAGCAACTTCCAACAGTCAAATTCCCTAATCCTCCCAGTAGTGACAGAGCCACTAGGCTAAAGGAGGCAATAGGAATGGGAAATGAGGACTGAGATGGAATTACAGCACCCTTTTCAACAGTATCATATAAATAGGTAAGATCAAGGATAACATTAAAATGTTCTCTTGATTATGTTGTTCTTTTGTCATTTTCCTCACACGAAGAAATACTGCTGAACAGCAGCTACTGAGCATACACCGCAGGTTCTTACAAGACAAAGACAAAAATACTTCAGGAAAAATATATTCTGGATACTGAGGCTTTCCACTGCAGTACATCCATTCTGAAGAAAAAAAACGGCTGATAAACTGGGTACTAGTGTGTGCTATCAGCCTGCAATTACCAGCTGATTTCAAGATTTCAAATGTGTCCATTTAAATAATCAGTACCTTCCCACAGTATTTCCCCTTTTTTAAAAAGTAACATCCTTAAAACAGAAAAGTAATTTGATTCCACAAAGCAAACAACTGCCAATGGAAACAAACAGTGATGCCCTATTATTCTATGCTCTATTTATTAAAATTAGTTAATTACCTCTTTTCTTGCTTGCTTTGTTCAATTAGCTCAATTTTCAGATTTTTATAGCCCTTTTGATATCTTTGCAACACGTGTTCCCTTTCCATTGCTGTTTTCTGATTTTGATCTAGTCTATCTTCTGCATCTCTAGCAAATAAAGCATATTAAAAAAATACATTTTTGTAAAGAAAATAGATTTCTGTTGTTCTTTAGTGCACACAATTTTCCAGAAGTACTAGACAAACATGCTATACCTCTCAAAACCAAGTTAGGACTACCCATAGTCTCCGGCCTCCCCAAGAGTATGCCTGCAGTCTGGAGTGGTGTCTAAGACTTATCAATAGGCACCAGGGGTCCCAACTGCCAAGGACCCAGAGAGCCGACTTTGTCATGAGCTCTGATCATAGAAATCGTATTTTCTCTGCCAAGAGGTGTGACTGGGAAAGAACACTAAAATATAAATGTAACATAAGCATTTTTACTTTTTTAAAAATATCTTCCTGACACCTCTGAACAGCATTTACATCAGCTTTATTTGGCCATTTGCCTTGATTAATATATTCATGAAGAAAGAATCCTTTATGCTACAAAAAACACGGTTGTGTTCAGAAATATGTATGCTTGTTACAAGAGAATATATGTGGTCATGTAGCAAACAATCACCCTATCCAGTTGTAAGCCCACATTTCAAACTGGATTCTTTTACCAGTCTTTATTATTTTTTCTCAGTTTCTTGAAGTACATTCAGCACAAAGTAAACCACCTCCCTCCTCCTCTAAATAGATTACATGACCCACACAGTACCACAAATTGTCATCCCTAAAAAGAGATTGGACTAGCAGGAAGACAACAATAAAATATTGATTTAAAAGTACACATTACTTCAGAATTTTATTTTGAGCTGAAACTTCTGCTTCCAGATTTACAATCTGTTCTTTCAGCTGTGGAATGCTGAATAAATGTGTAGCTAAAGCCGCCTCAAGATATGAAATCTGAAATACACACATATTTGGGGTTTCATTAATATTTCATTAATATTCATTAATATAACATTAACATGCATTAACATTTGCAGGTGAGAAACAGAACAATCTGCTTACTGAATGACAGTGCTCTTAACCCTACTGTAAATTATGTTTGTTCATCTACACCACCTTAACTCCAATTTTCTGCTCATTTAATATTCCTTCCAGTTCCATTGTGATATTCTGTCTACCAAAATGATTTCTTTATAGGTTGATCTTGTCTCTCACTTTTCCCTAGATGAGTATATCCAACTATTTCTTCTTTCAGTGCCAGGTAGCCAAACATTTTATCTATTTGTACTGTTTTGGAGATAACATTTCTCAAAAAAACCCCAAACCAAACCAAACAAACATTAAGCATAGCTATGTTTTATTAATATTATATATAAACCAAATAAAAGATCATAGTTGTCCTGAAACAAACCTGTACAGACAAGTGTACATTAAATCAGTAATGATTTATTAGATACAATATTCCCTTAACTCATCTTCGCGTTTTTCAAAATAGCAATATTCATCCGACCTGAGAGATGAACTATTTTTATTTCCTAGACAAAGGACTACTGTGCCATTATAATTCCTATTAATGTCTCAGCCATGTGAATGTACAGTACTAAGTGCAGTACTGAACTATTTTCTTTCATAGTGTATTTTTCATTGTATGGCTTACTGTCTTTAAAGTTTGGGACATAAGTAGATGGAATTCATAATTAATATAATTGTTTTGCCCATGGAGAAACAGATTACAAACTATTCAAACTCTTCCATCCAAGACTAGCATTGATTATTAAATATATACTAAATATTAAATGTACACAGATTAAGATAAGATCAAACCCAGCACATTCTGCTTGGAATTCTAAACTCAAAAATCATGGTCACTGGGTGTCTTGGGGTTTGTGTTTCTCTTTGATGAATATACTAAAGATACATACTTTTGTTTTTGACTGTATCAATTCAAAGTTCATTGTTTCCACTCTGTTCTTTAGGTAGGAGTTCTGAGAAGTCAAAGATGCATTTTGCTCATGGAGGGCATCCAACTTCTCCTGAAGATGTTCATTTTCTTCCACAGTTTTATCCAAAGTTGTGGGTACTGAGTAAGACTAGACACAAAATATGTTTGTTTATATATACACACACACACACATATATATACCCTTACATAAAAATACATCATAGAATCAAAAGCAGTTTGGGCTGAAAGGGGACTTTAAAGGTCATTTACTCCAACCACCTTGCAATGAGCAAGGATAACCTGAAGCAGACCAACTTCCTCAGAGCCCTGACCAATCTGACCTTGAATGTCTCCTTGGACAGGGGATCTACCGCGGCCATGGGCAACCTGTTCCTGTGTTGAACCACCCTCATGAGTAAAACACTTGTTACATCTTGTTGCATCTAATATAAATCAGTTGGAAATCGTTTCCCCTTGTCCTATCACAAAGGACCTGCTAAAAACTTTGTCCCCATCTTTCTTACAAGCCGCAAGTACCGAAAGGCGGGAGCAGAAGAAAGGTACTCAAGTGATATGCTCTGTTTAAGAGCGCTCACTTGGCATCCTTGTCCGATGCTACAGCATATCTACTCCAAGCCCAGCAGCCAAGAATGCTCCAAAACATAGCAAAGAATAGAAAGCCAAAGTAATAAAAAGAAGTAACGAAGAGAAATATTTACTTTGGGTTTTCTCTGAAAATCCTGGCGAGATGTTCTACCAGAATGGTTCTTACAGCTGCAAAAGCCTTGGCAGTTGTAATTCGGCTGTACAAAGTCCTCCAGGGGCACCTCATCGAAGCAGTGGCTATAATGTTCACTTGTACTAATGTTTGGAGGGAAAGCAAAAAGTAACTACTCCTTTTTTTCTTTATTATGTTGCTCATAAAGACTATTCAAATGAAAAGCACAAAAGGAGCTAATTACAGTAATCCAAGACACAGAATACGACAATCACACTACAAGAGACAGGAGGCTCTCATTCCCAGACACGCTCATACCTGGAAAGCTCTTTCTCTACAGTTTGAAGGTTTTTTTCAGTTCTCCTCAGCTGAATCTGTAATGACTGTACATTTGCAAGCAGGTCGTCGTCAGCACCACTTTTAGAGCAACTCCACATACTGCATTCTATTGCATAAGGCTAAAGTAATATTTAAAACACTGTTAAATGGGCATGAAAACTTTTTGCAAAAAATTTTTAAAAAGAGAAAAAATACAATGAAGAAAAAATTGTATTTCCAAATGTAGACGTACGTTTCACACACTACTCCTTTCTATGTTCACTAGATAAAAGTAACAAATTGTCTCTTTTGTGAAGAGTTCTGTATGTATTCATGGAGTACAAAAAGCTTCATGACTGGCCATATATGAAAACTGGAAAAACCTGCTATCATTATTTGCCAAAAATCTGTCACGCAGCGCTTCTCAGGGATCTGGCAGTCCCGTGCACCTGGCGGGGAGCCCGAGAAGCGAACGGCGCGCACGCCAAAGCCAAACCTTGCCTCGCTGCCCGTGACCAGCGCAACGAGAGACGAAAGCGAAACGGCCCCGGGCGGACGGGCAGCGCTAGAGCCAGAGGCGGCAGCGCCGCGGGGAGAGCCAGCCCGGGCTGGCGGAGAGCTGCGGCACGGGGCGAGGGCAGCGGCCGTCCCTCGGCTCCGAGCGGGTCAGTGCCGGTGCCGGCCCCGCCACAG
>WBMY01007470.1:449093-470955 GCA_013397315.1 Donacobius atricapilla
GCTGAGCCGGGCGGAGCCGGGCGCGGGCAGCCCGGCCCTGCCCGAGCCTTGCCGGCCCCGGCAGCGCCCGCAGAGCCACGCTGGAATTGTGCGCTCTTACAAGTTTTGCGTTCGGGAGTTAAAACTTAACTCACCGGCCTTTTCGATTATTCTAATCCGTTCTTCTGCTGGTTTAGGGGAGTTTTTTGTTTCTATTCTAGAAGAGCTGAAGTCGCCATCCTTTGAAAGGGCAGAATGTAGAAAGTTCACGGTTGTGACCTTGTGGTGTAGCTCTAAAGCACAGGGAACGCTGTGCTGATGCACAGAGCCCGTACTTGCCTATCTTTGTGCTGATATTAAACACCTTTCATCTCAGTGATGGAAGTTTTACAGAAAGAGCCCAGTTTAACAGACTGTCATTATGATTTTGATGTCCTTGAGAAGAGTCGAGGTTCCCAGAGATGTCTGCAATAGGTTTCGATCTCAGACTATTCTTCCTCCTTAAAATAAAGACTTTTTTTCAGTAAAATAGGTATAGTCGGGGAAGCTGCACTGAATATTCTCCCACCGTATTACTGTGCCTCAAAGTGGGCCAGGATCTGTCTCTCTTCCCCTCCATCTCTTTTTCCTGTTTCCCAAGTGAAAGACAAGGCTGAAATTCGTGTTTTTTTCTAATTTCTAATACTGTTACATCCAGAACTGAACAAGAATGAAAGAGAGGTGTTCAAGCTTTGTTTAGAGCCCTGTCTAAGCTAAACAGAAGTTTATTTTGCATAGAGTAGGCTTTTAGTTTGATCATAAGCTAAATAAAGACATTATTTTAGAAAGGACTAATGTGTATAACATTTTATACATAACTTATTTCTACCTAGGCATAATTTTCTTAGCACTACTGTTAACAGTAATGATTTGTCTTTCTATTTGAATGTGTAGAAAAGGAGCTCTGTTTATTATTGCAAATAGATTTATTTTGTACTTAGTTTTCCTGGCTAAACCATAGGAATATTTAACATAGGATGCAGGTCTCTCTCCAAAGACAGAAGGTAAACACTAATACAAAGGCTCTTTTCTGGGTGTTTAGATTGGAGCATAGCCCTGAAGGTATGTTAGTATGTATGGTTTTTAATTTGATCAGCTGTTGCCCAGTAATTTTATTTGTCCTTTATCTTTTTTTTTTTTTTTTTTTTTTATAACATTTCAATGNTTTTTTTTTAATAAGCCTTCAATGTCAATTTGAGTCAGTGTAAACTTTGCCCTCCTTTTCATCAGAAGCAGGCTGTTATATTCAAAACGCTCACTGGAAAACAAGCAAACAAAGAATTCCCCTAGCATGGACTTCAGTAGTGTCATAAAAATGATCCCTCTCCACCCCCATATGCAGTTACTACCTTCCCTATAAAGAATTTCTGCAACACAGTAGGTGTGGGGATACAACTGCAGCTGTGTTACACAGTTAAAGCAGCACAGCTTTGTAATGCTGTAGACACTCCCAGAGAACTTAGGAGGCGAAACCCCTTCAATTCCTCCTGCCTTTGGGAAATGAGAATGGCCTGGCAGAATTCACACCTTTTAGATGTGCATCAAAAGGTGAGAAGGTCTTGATTTGACATAAGAGGTTTGGTCCTGTGTTCAATGCTGTTAATTCACCTGACAAAGAGATCTTGGGGGTGACAGCACATAGTGTACAAATGTGTAACATGTATATTCAGAAAAGTGACTTGCTGGAACATTTCTACCACTGAAATGGGAGTAGTGCATGTACTTACCTATCAATGACATCTGCAGTAGAAATACCAGATTTAGCCATCTGTTGTTGGTATTTTTATAAGTTGTCTAACCCTGCCTGTTGATAAAACTGCATACATTCTTAAAAGCAATTAGGGAATGGTTCAATATAATCCCAGCCTGGCTGGTTTAGATTACCCTTAGTTTAAGATTCTGAAATTGCTGAAATGCATTTAAGTTGAGCCATTTTTTAATCTGTTTCCAGTTAATTTGGTGTCAGCTCATCCAGACAGAGTAATCTTTCAGATTCTTTGTTGGTTCCCTTACCTAAAAATGTTTGCCTTCCCTAAAAATGTTGCGGTCAGCAATGCAAACAGGAATTCCACTGGTCAGAGGTTGGTTATTTTTGTTTGTTTCACAGGTTCTAGATGGAGCAGGATTAGATGTTGATTTTCATCTGCTGTCCCCAAAAGGTGAAACTCTAGTTTTTGATGAAAGAAAATCGGATGGAGTTCACACGTAAGTTAAATATCTTCAAACTCAGAAGTGTTACATGAAGGACTTTTTTGGTTTCTTTAGCAAATATAACTAAAGTGAAGGTTGAGTACTTTTTATTCTTTATTATTACAAAAGACTTTCTAATAGGATGGTTTGAGAATACCAGGTGTTTTTAATAAACACTGAATGCTTTTTACATGAATTGTACCATGAAGTGAAGGGTGTTTTTGTTTGAATGACAGCTGTTAATATTCAGTGGATAAAAAGAATTACGATGGAGTTGAAAAAGGTCTCCATATCTAATATCAAAAGATCATGTGCTAATCAGGAAGCTGAAAAGTCCCCTATTTTTCCAGTCCTTTTGTCAAAATATGTAATATTTGCTGTAATTTTACTATACAGCATAAGAATTTCACTTAATGTGTATTTTTTTGTAATGATTAGCAATGATTCAAAATCCCTGAAAAGAAATGAAAGCAGGCTGCCGTCTTCATCATTTTGAGCCTTTGGGATTGGAGTCAGTGGGATTGTTTTGCTGCAGCTGTGTAATCTGTCAGGTGACTTTAGAGTTCTTATTTTTATACAAAAAGAAGATTTGGTTATTTCCAAGATTGTCAGTCTTAAAGGGAAAGGTATGCTTACAAAAACTGACTTTTTGAGAACTAGCACAGAAAGTGTAGTTAATCAGTTTTGCTTATATACACAGGGTGGAAACAGAAGATGGGGATTATATGTTCTGCTTTGACAACACATTCAGTACCATTTCTGAAAAGGTGATTTTCTTTGAATTGATCCTGGACAATATGGGAGAAGATGGTCAAGATGAGGAAGACTGGAAGAAGTATGTTACAGGCACAGATCTCCTAGACATGAAATTGGAAGATATTCTGGTTAGTATTTGGTCTTTATTCAATGTAAGAGCATTTGGAAAAAAACTCAGTGCCATGTAGCCATTCTGCCTTGGTCTGTTGCATCATCCTGGAATGTATTCCAGTTCCATATATTGCTTTTACTAATGCAGGAAGTCTGGCACCATGGATCTCTTGTTTACACACAGAAACTTGAAGATCTTTTCAGAATAGTTCCTTCATCAGCAAGAAGCCTAGCTCTCAGGCACTTGGTTTCCAACTCAGCTTCCTTTCTTCCTACTGCTAAAATGGGACATTCTTCCCATGCAGCAATGAAATGAAAACTTTGAGCATAACGGTATCAAGTCCTAATGACGTTGTTGGAATTACTGCATAATTTTTATCAATGTTTAAAGATACTTCATCCCATCTTTGCAGAAGTATGGATTACTGTTTCCATCTTCAGTAAATTAGATATTATAAGACTATGTTTTTGCCCCTAAATTTTATTACATCTTTTCAAACTAATAAACAGAATGAGAGTTAATTTGTGTAACCTACAGGTTCATCTTTGCAGACATTGTTTGAGGGCTTATGTTTGCTTAAACTGTATGCTCAGCCTCTTTGATGTGGGATTCAGACTACTGCTGAGTCAAAGCTCTTACTCTCTTTATGATCATTAAATATTGGGATTACTCTAGAAGCAAAGGATTGCTTAATGCTCCAGTACAACTGCTCTTAATGCTCAGTAGGATGCAGTGAGCTATTTTTTGTTTGATCACAGCTACAGACAACAGGTATCCTTAAAAAAACTGACCCCCGTTAAACCCCAACATCTGCACACACCTAGTGAATGCATCATGTAGAAAATTACAGTGTATTATTTATTGCCATAAACAATGCAGATTTTTAAATAACAAAACAAACAATGTTTAAAATACTTTATAGGTGTATGATACACTTTTAAATAATAAAACTAAATACAGAATCTGAAAATCTGACTAGATCTTTAAAACTGGCAATCAAGACACTTAGAAAAAAGCAAAATTTATATGTGAAGTTATGAAGAAAATCCCACTCACACTAATTACAAAAAATACTTGAATGGATTTGATAGATACTTGTTTCCATACTGGTATCTCTTCCAAAAGAAAAAGAAATGTAGAACTTATCTTTGAGAGCCTTGAAAATCTTACAAAGTAGGTAACGTCTGTCAAGTTAAGATTAGTATCTGATCCCATTGTTTACTTAGCCAAGTATTACTTTCCCTGCCAGGTCTATGGGGACTAACATAAACACTTAGTAGTTTAATTCCTTAATGAGAACACATTTTCTGGCAAAAATAGGGAACTATGTCTTATGTTTAAAGCTCTTGTGTGATCATTTTGTTTATTGTGTAACAATGAACGTTATCATCATAAAATTATTTGGCTCCCCCAGAATAGCTATTTTGAAATATTTTTCTTAAATATGAAACAAGAGAAAATGTTACTGCTGGGATGAACCTTATGGTTGTGGGTTTCTTGTTTTGTTTTTTTTTTTTTTAATTATTTGCCTTCTCTTACTGCAAATGTTACTCTTCTCGCTAAAAGTCACTTCAGGATCCATAATTATATCAGAACATAATTCAGCACTTCATGAGATCAGCTTTTATGTTGTCAGTATCTATTATGTGGTGGGTGAAACTTCAACAGATCCAAGGACCAGATGTTTATTTAGTGAGTGCAGAATAAGGTGCGAATCTTGAGCTGCAGCTGTCATGGCTGGAGTGTTCATGTACTTCCTCTAGTTCCAGGGTCACAGTCTATGGCCTTTCTAGGACCTCCAGTTGTCCTTTTCAAGATTTATTGTCAAAATTCTGGTTTTGTATCAAGGCTGAAGCAGCAGTTTATAGCCACTACAGTGGAAACACCAGAAGCAGACAGGAATGGAACATTATTGTACTTTTCTTTTGATACAGATACAGCCCTGATGGTAGTTTCCATTAAAAATCTCCTTAATTTTATTATGCAACAGAAAAACTCTAAATTTGCTTGCCACTACATAATTTGTTTTGAGACTAGTTAGCAGAATGCACTATTTTTATTTGTCCATATAGGTTTGATTTCTCTCTTACCTCCCTACTTATAAAAGAGAAAAAACAAAATTACTACAGAATACTAATGCTGCCTTAATTAAGTCTTTTTAGGCAATACACAATAAACAGGCTAGACAAATTTATGAAATCTGAGATGATGTGTGTATTTTAAAATAAAATCAACTCTTCGCTCATCAAGAAATTAAATTACAGGTGGTAATGCAGTGTTAATAATTTTGTATGTGCTGCAAGCTATACATTTAATGCAGGTGGCTTTTTTCTAAAAATACTCTTCTGTTACTTACCAGGAATCCATCAACAGTGTCAAAGCCAGATTAAGCAAAAGTGTCCAGATTCAGACCCTGCTCAGAGCATTTGAGGCTCGTGACAGAAACATACAAGAAAGCAACTTTGACAGAGTGAACTTCTGGTCCATGGTCAACTTGGGAGTAATGGTGGTGGTATCAGCTGTTCAGGTTTACATGTTGAAAAGTCTCTTTGAAGATAAGAGGAAAAGTAGAACTTAATATTCATTAATGTCCATAACAATATAACAGGTATGGGGGAGAAGGGGAGCAATAAACTACAGTAAAGAAAATAAAGATATTTCAGATTCTTTTGAACAGACAGTAAAAATCAGGTTTTCAATTCATGTTGGGCTTTTTGGATGTGATAGTGCTGGTCTTGTTTGTGTTCGGGGGTTTTCTGTTGTTTTTTGTGGTGGTTTGTGTTGTTGGTTTTTTTTTAAACATGAACATAACGCCTTCTCCCAAGCTCTCCCCTTTTTCCAAATGCTACTAACTTTTTTTGTACTTGTAGGATTTGTTAATGACTGTTAATGCCTACCTTATGCATAGCACAATTGGTGCATATGCAAAGTAATGTTAATATAACTGTCATTTTCTTAATTTTCACATAAAAATTTAGGTAGTAACTTAGACATCGGTTTAGTTGCTGTTGAATACTGAGTGAATTTATATGTGCCTAAGTTTACAAGAGTGGTAGTGACTGTCATTTTTCTTCAAAGTTACATGTTTTTAAAAATCCTTGTCTTTGTTCTTTGGCATCATGGAGAAACACTGGGCTAACTATGTAAGAACATGAGATCTCTTTTTATAACAGATGACTAATATCAGCACTTTAAAAAAAAGCACCATCAATGTGAAATTGAGGCAGTCTTGAAAAACAATTGGAGAAAATAGGTACAATTCCTGTTCATAAATTCTTCTGTCCTGTAGCTGCACAATCCTGTTTTCCTTTTTGCTGTTACATGAGACAAGTGACCGCATGGTATACAAACAAATACAGGCACACTTTGAAGTATGATTTGCAAATTCTTAAGTTACTCTAGCCTCGTTAATAATTTTGTAATAATAATTTTTTTAAAGCAATTTCTCATGTTTTTTCCTTTTAATAAAGGCAGGGGGTGTCATGGTATGCCAAAACAAACACTGATTGTTGTAGCTTCAAAATCCCTCTTCTCCTCCACTTTATTATACCTATGACTAATGTAATAGGTGACTTACATAGGCATATAAAACCAAAGCTGTTGACCTAAACTTTCCCTTTTTGCTCACCCTGACAAGTCTTTCAGCTGCATTCTCCATATAACCCATGTTTCTGTACCTAGCTGTTCATCTGCATAAGGCACAAATCACAGGAGCAGTAAGTACAGGCTTCAAGTTTTATGATCAGCTGAATACGTAGTATCGCTATCACTAAGGCAAAGCTAATACCAAATCAGAAATTTATAGACTCTGGATGAAGTGGCTTTTAACAGTGTAGTGTGGGTATAGAGTTTTTGCCAAAACCCCTGGTGCGTGAGAATTAACTTCTCTTTAGTAGTTTCAAGTTGGTAATTTTTACAATGTGCCAAGTCATTGGAATTTCTTGTATAAATGTGTTAACTACATTTCATCATAAGAGTTTTTTAAAAACGTCATTAAAAACACTTCTTAAAGTGTTTTAAAAAAGTATATGTAGTAGTGTTGTGCCTGTTGTGGGGACATCTGTATGAATGGCAGAGTTGCAACTTTGAGATTTTCTGTGATTAAATATTGTTTTAGGAATAAAAACAGGGTCAATAGATACATTGAAGATATGTGTTGTTCAAATGAAACAGATGCTAGCAAGGGCTACAGAACACAGAAACAGCACTTCAGCTTCACCTTCAGACAAGAGGACCTAGCAATAATATTTCTAAATAGTTTTTATAAGGAAAAGTATTATTATTATTATTATTACAGAACTTAGAGGGCTCCAAAGGCTGTTGAGCTATTTCATCTTTCTGCAAAGCTGTGTCCAGAATAAGACTGTACCCCTTTAAGGTTTTGTGTATCTTACTTCCATATGATGCTTTCTATTCTAAACTGCCTGGAAGTAGAAAGCTTATTTCTGGGATAAGAACAGTGGCTAGAAAAAAATAATTCTTTCAGCTAGAGTAGCAAATAATGCTTTCCTGCCATTTCCCTGTCCCTCTCCCAGTAGCACTATACCATGTAGGTATCTTTGCTTCCATCACCGTGTGTGATGCTCCCAACCATCTGCAAAATGCTGAACCAGCTCTGGGAAGCTCTAAGACGTCTACCTCTGCTCTCCATGCTACTAGAGTCCAGATTTCAGCTTAGAATTCCAACAGATAAGCTCTGCCAAGTTTTTCAAGGGCACCTTAAGGGGTTGGGTTCCCCCGCTGCTGTGCTGTGCCTCTCTGTAGTTACACATCAGTGGCAAAAGTGTTTGGTGTCCCAGCTGAACCTGCTCCTGGATGCAGGCTGCTCTGATCAAAGACACAGCGCTGCTGCAGTTCAGTGTCTGCCAATACAAACTGCGAGAGAAGGAAAATGCAACCATCGTCAGCAGACTTCGTCTGGAAATAATTATTGTTTTGCAACTAAGAGCTCTGACTGTATTTGCTCTTCATTTAAGGTCCACTATAGAAAATGAAAGAGGGAATAACTAGGAAGGTTCATTGACTTTGGCAGCTGGAATATGTTCATGATAAGTGAAGGATTAGGCACTCAAACTTGCAGTTAAGTAACATTGTACTTGGATTTGAAGAGTAGGATTGCTTTCAACTGTATAAAATTCACAAAGGTGAATATAAATTACGTTTTTTTTTCTTAATGGACTTTTTATTCAGAATTAAATGTTTTAAGACTTGCACATGTTGAATAATTATGCAAAACTGAGATTTTCAATAAATCAAGTCTAAACCTGTGTTTGTGTTGTTTTGTAATGAAAGAAGAATGCTATGAATACCTATGAATGCTGCAAAGATCTAGGATGGTACGCTAACAGGAAACTTGGTAATATAGCTTTTTCATTTCTTCCTCATGCAGCCAAATTCTGTTCTTATCCACTGGAAATATCAATTTTATCAGTGCAAATAATTTAAGATTTACCCAGGCATCAGATCAGAAAGACACTAACCTCTGGTCTTTCAGAGAGAAAGAATTTAACTGTCTATTTCAGCAGCAAACATCAACAGGAAATAGTATCAGAATCTCAAGCTCACAATTAAGAATCTTCTAATATAAATTAGTACTAGTTATTCAAATATAATACTTTTGCATTATTCATAAATACTCAAGATCCCGAGAATGAAACTCAAAATGCTGGAGCATTTTTTCGGGTAATGGAGTAACCCAGGACAAATCCAAGCTTGTTTACCATTTCCTAAGGCTCCTGAGACACGTGGGCTTGTCCGGAAGCCTGCAAACCACATTGTTCAAGTAATGAAACAGGAACTTCCTCTATGCTGTGTTTTGAATCAATGAAATAGATCATAAAATGCTAAGCCACAGTATTATGTTGTCAGATCGGGCAATCATTGGTAGAAGAAACAGTGATTTGACTTGAGAAAGTGCATGAGCAGTAAAACCCCACAAGAGCTGCTTTTGGACACAGACATGAGAAATACTTGCTAAAGTTCCCTTTCCTGATCTCTCCAAGTGTGCAGCATGAGAAATGACACCTGCCCTCACTTCTGTACAACACAACACGGTCTTGTGCCTCAGCCTGGCTCCTTGTTCCTCGTGCTCAGCAGCGCAGCGCGGCACCACTGAACCCCGCGTCTCTCACCTTGCAGCACCGTCCTGCCATGACCACGTGCTACAGTGCTACGACCGCGTTTTTAAAGATTTTGCTCCATTAGTCACAGCAATTACTTTTTTTTTTCCTATCTGAAGTTTTGGGGGTTTTTTACTATTTATATGGCAATCTGTTCTAAAGACTCATTATCCCCAAAACTTCATTAAGACAGCCTGAAGCTAAGAAGACTGAGCTATATCTGCTGTCTTTAAAAACTAGCTGTTCCTTTTCTGTGTTTCAAAGAACAATTCTCCTCAGGACTTTCATTTGAGAACTTAGCAACTTGTGGTGTAGACAGGAAACATACAACTCTCAGTTAATGCTGAGAAATTGCTTCTGTTAAGCCCTTCCTTTTCCATGCTTTCCCCCTGGCTCCAGCAGTACTCTCACAGAAATTGTCTCTTCATACAGAAGGAATGCTGTATGAATAATGAGGTACAGAGCTGAGCAAGCACAATTTACACAAATCACTATAAAAATTAAAAGTGCAATCAAAACCGGCATAACTTACTGTATAATTTTGTTTTCAAAATCAACAATTCACATAACATAACTTGATTTTTATCAAAGGCAAAGATAATCAAATAGTAATAAAATAATGAAAAACAACTTAGAAGTAGTAGTAAGCCCACCTACACTGCTGGAGTTTCAGCAGAAGCATCTGAATTACATCTCTCATGCTATCTAGTGCTGTTGACAACAGTTAATGAGACTTGGAGCCCGTACTGTTCACAAACTCCTTCCTTCCCTTGGTGATTACCATGTTTCTAGAAATGATATCCATCCTCACTCTCCATCTGCTACCTGCTAAACTGGAACACAGGTGTATAAGGAAGGCCTAGAGTTGCCAAAAGAAAAGTTCTAGAAGCATATATCTATACATTTCAGCCTTATGTTAAGGGTCCTGAAATTAAACATCTAATAAAAACCCTTTTCTTTTATGCTTAAGGATTTAAAACCTTTTCAGTTGTTCATTAATTCCCTTTCCCACTATTTCCAACTATTGATGATGATCTTTAGAATTATCCTTAGTGCTTTCTGGTCTTTGCTGTCATGCAACTGATTTGTGAAGTTATGAATACCAAATTAGAGCAACCAAGTAACACAAAGCAGGCAACCTTAGTAATGTTCATGAATGAGAAAAAAAGGTACATAGCAAATCAGTAACTATCCCACTGGATGATGACACAAGTGAATGCAACAATAGCCAAGTTTTGTGAGTACTCATTAGAGAATGGCAAAACACAAGCACTTGGAAATGGTGCTTACAGAAAAACTTTATTTAGAGCAAGATAGAACTGTTAATTACCTTCCTGCTTTAAAGCAGGTTTTGAAGTAAATGAACTTGTTAAGAGTAGAACTGCAGATGTCAGGATTGGAAGGTACTGTGTTGAACATCAAATAAACCGAAGACTAGGAAACCAAAACCACATGGAAGTCAATCAGTGCCAAACACTTAAGCTGCTAACAATGAGAAGCAAACTGAATATTGTGAAATTGAGAAGCTAGGAACATAAATTGGAACAAGAAAAACACACTGGTGAAATAGTATCAGTAAACAGATTAGAAGAGAGATTATATAAAAAGAATGCTATGAACTACAGCTGTGTTTGAAAAATTAGTATCTGCAGGCAAAGTATTTTGGTACTAATGAAAACCAGAACAACTGTTGATACTGTGGTGTATGGATCTCAATGCTGAAATATGAGCTAGCTGAGAACATTAAGGGATTCAAAAATGCAAAACACTAAAACACCAAGACAATAAAAAAATCTTGTTTCATTGTCGCTGAATGATAAAATTGAAAGACAGCAAAAGCATCAAATTTCAAGCTTATTCTCAGACTGCACAGCTTGTACTGGTAGTTGTCTTTTGCGTTTCTATTGCCCTGCACTACCTTTGCTAAAAGACAGTTGTTTCCCCCTCCAACTTCCTTCAGGGACTTTAAAGGCGATTCTTTCTCTTTATTACACCTCACCTACAGGTGATCCAATTTACAAAAAAAAAAAAAGCAAGCACAAACTTTTCTAGAAACATTAACGACTTCCAAGTTTAACTCACGCATTAATATGTTTTTCTAACTTCACTAGGATATTAGTAGATCTGACACCTCCATATGGGTGTTTAGCCATCAGTTTAAGTTCAACGTTGACCGAACAAAACTCAGCATCCTAAACCCTTTTCTCCTTTCTACAAAATGTCAGTTTCCTCCATCATGCCCTTAACTGGAGTGTTATTTTTCATTCAGACTGAGTCAGCTAGAGACATGCCTGAACATATTACCTGTGCAGCATTTGCAAGACTCATCCTCTTCCCTCTGTGCACCGAACTGATGCTTCTGTCCAGTTTATCCTTATCACTCTGACTACTGCTCCTTCGTCAGCCTTGGTATGTTCCATCTCAATTCACCAATTTCCTTTTAAAATATAACACTAAAGATCACTTTAGTAGGATGTTCCAAAGACAAACCATTTTACTGTTTATTAAATTATTTCCCCCTCCCCCCCCAGACAATAAAGTGCTTGTCTTCACCTTAAAGGCCTTTTAAAATTTATTTGTCTTCATGTTAAATCAAAACATTGACCTTCATTTCATGTATCATGCTTAGAGATTTTTCAAAATTTCTTCGCAAGCTCACTCAAAATGCCTGTTATGCATAGAAAAACAATAGTTTTATTCAAAATTCCTGTTGAAGTCTTTGTTGAGAACAATGATTTGACAAATAGTTTGCTATGATGCATATTTTACAGTTCTGACCAGTATTGTGCCATTACTTCTTTGCTGTCTTGTTCATGCGATACCTATATTTTTAGAATGGTCACGGGAGACTTCTCCTACCCAAATACTACTGTAATACAAATAAAACATAATGGAAAAATATTAAATATCCACACAGAAATGGTTCTAAATCAGTGACCACAACAGAGTTGAATTACATATATTTACACACATGCATACATACAGTGATCGAGTTATACCAAAATGAAATCATTACATACAGCAACATTTGTCTTTTTCCTTTAGACACATCACTACTACATACAATGAAATTCACATAAAATGAGAAAGGCATTTGTAGGTGTGCTTTAATTACTACTCTAGCTCTATCTTCAGCAGCACTATTGCAGCATTTTCCAGTACATGACACCTTGTAGCAAAGCATCCCTCAACCATAGCTGGAACACCAGTTAGTGTCTATGTGCAGGGCAAGTGTCTCCAGGACAGGAACAGGAAAGCTTGAGATTGGGAAATGATGGATGCTTGGGAGGATGCCACCAAGTATGTGCTTCACGAGAGTACAGAATCAAAACTCATTCTTCTCTCTCAAAAAATACACACATTAAATGTTGGTCTTTTAATTCTAAGAGAAAAGCAATTCCAAAAATACAAACTGAACATCAGAGTTAAGTCAACCACCACAATAAAATGAAACGATATTCACAATAGTTAGGTCTATGGACAGCTGAAGTTTGACAAGTATTTTCTCCCCATACCTCCCCCACTAAAGTCCCCAAGTACATTCCAATATTTATTGTTAAATGAATCTTTATGAAAAATACTGCTGGTGTTCAGTTAGAATTAAAGGACTTGGATAAAGTGAAACAATAAAGACAAATACAGATGGTGTGAGTAAGGTTACAAAGGCTTTACATTTTGCATTATCTCAAGATATAAACATTCAAAAATTAACATGAAGTTGCTGTGTTATCAAAATATTGCAGCTATAGGCAAGGCAACATTAAATTAATAGCTGAGGGTGTGAGAAAAAAACCCACACATTTTAGTGAAGGTAAACAGAAGTGGGAGTTTTTAATTAGCATTTTTATAAAGCTAATATAACCCAGCCAGCCATAAGCCAAGACCAGGATAAAAAGCTTTCTCTGCTTCCTTTGGCTATAAGGTGACAAAAAAAAAAAGCAGAAAAAAAAATCACCTTTTCAAGATGTTCAAGATAAGCAGAAAAAGTCAAATAACCAAGTAATGGAATAAGTAGGTACTAACTCAGGCAGTACACTTTAAACCACTCTGTCATTTGTTAATGTTATGTAATTTTATTTTGGTGGCAAACTGTAAGCATGTAAGAAAACTAACCTTATACAATACAGTGAATAACCACCAAAGTAAAAATATTCTTCTGTTTACTCTTTGGCTAAAACCCCCTCAAAAGTAGCAGACAAAGAAAAAACATCTAATACTGGCAAGAGACTTTTTGACTTTTTTTTTTAACAAGTAAAATAATCTTATCAATTTAAAACTTGGTACATTTTATAAACACAAAAGAGGTAATGTTGTAATAAAATCAGTAACGTTACTTCAAATGGCAACATTCGTTGACCCTGTGCAATAATACACTTCGTTCATACTACATTTATTAAAATATGACTGTTTCTACAGGTATGTAGAAACCCTGCACAACTCCTGTCAACTTACTGTATAACTGGGACGTGAAATTTACAATCAGAGTGCCACAAGAGCTTTCAAATTGTTATTTCCAGTAGCATTAATTTCAAAATCTTCAGCTCCTGCATTATTTTTTAACAGTTAATTCCAATGGAAAAGAATAGAATGTAGATCACATGAACATCAATGACTGCACCCATTGCCAGAACACGCTGCACTGTTGGACACTTTTCCTTAGTACATAAAAAGCAACAGCACCCAATAAGCCTGAGAAGAAATGCTGCTGTGTAAATACTGGCAACTATTCCTGAAAAGAGAATTATGGGATGTATTCTCAGAAGCTGACCGATCCCATAATTTGTATTGCATAGGTCACAACCACACATCTATGTACACGCCCGGGTAGTGTGTGCATATACACCTCTGTATATACGCACACACGCACACACACACACTGAATATATTAAGAAGACAATGAAGTCTGGTCACAGAGCAATTTACAGGCTCAATATATTTTTTCTTTTTTTTTTTTTTTTTTTTTTTTTTTTTACACTTTGAAAGAAAACTTCAGTATTTTACAGTCTTCAGTAGGCATTATATACACTGCACTTATGAAATCTAGAAAGTATTGAAATAGAAATACATTTCTGCAAACATTTGGGTAGGAAAAGAAACCAAGATTTTTCAAATATTTGTGCTATCTACATAATATTTTCTCTAAATCACAATAACTGTATCCATGGAATGTTCTCTAGAAAATGTCATCTTTTTTTTAAACACCATGCACATTTTTAAGCAATTGTAACCCAAAATATCCCAACCTAAAACAATCTAACAATGTTCAGATTAAAAAATTTAAGTCTCAGATCAGATTTTAAAAAGATAAGTCTTTATCACAAGAGCTGTAATGGTAACAATTACATGTTAAGGCTAAACTGGTTTTGTTTGTTTTTTTTAGAAACAATTAAAGACCATTTCTCTCGTGGCTCTGCATTATGAACTGTACTTACAGATGACAGTGCAGTGAACATAATGTTCAGTCCTACAGTCAGGATGCAGTTGCTCCTTCCCACTCCACAAGGTACTGCACCTTTCCATCAAGTGTCACCCGACGAGCCAACACATGGTATTTTTCCCCACAAGCTATTCTACCTGCTGCACCAAAGTAACTAGTGATGGAGTTCTTCAGATGATTGAGCTGTAACTCCTGATCTGCTAAGTTGTTAAGTATCTCTGTATTGAGTTCATCATATTGGTAATCTTCCTTGCTCTCATCATCTTTTACAATTTCTGAATTTTGAGTCTGGAGTGCTTTTCGTGGAAAGCGGCCTCTCCTCCTCAAATGTGGGATTGCAGCAGGCCAAGTTCTTCCTGTACGAGTCCTTTTTCTCGAGTCAGATAAACTGTTGAAAATAAAACCCCACAGCATTAACTCCAAGGGAATTCAAAAGGTATGCTGTATCTTCAATTATTTCCAAGCCACCCATGTAATTATTTTTGTTGTTTTTCATTCAAAAAATACTTACTGCCTACAGATAGGTAACTGTAAGTATGACGCTTGGGTAACAATTTCAGAACTCTAAATTAAACATGAGCTTTTGAAAACTGACTATTTATAACAGTAATTCACACAAAAATGACTTGTGAAAGCACTCAATAACATGAACCTGAAAGGGGAGACAAAATAGCAGAATCCATGTATGTTAATAAGAGAAATTTCTATTTGCTGAACTTGAGAGAGGGAAAAGGAACAATTTGCTTGCAGGAAGGCTGATTGTAGTTAATAATTTATTTATAAACTCTATGCCAAAATTTTTTCATGCCCTATTGACTGCAGAAAATCACAGCATACTTAGTATTTTATAACATGAATGCACAAACCTACAAAAACAAAAGCTATTATTAATTCAGAGTACATCAACTCTTTTGTGACCACTAGTAGAAAACTAAGCTCAGCAAATGCTTATGCAGCTTAATTCTCTTCAGTAAATGTCACTTAGTCACCTATCTTATATCAAAACAACGGTTAGTGAGCACCAAAAAATCCTCACGCTCTTGAGTTGTAAGCAGAACTATTGAAGACAAATTTTCACTTGTCCTATTTCTTTGTATTCCCCCCATGCTATTTATAGATCTACTCTGAGAAAATTTTATTAAAATGAATACATTGCAAATGTTGATTTTTATGGTGACAGAGTAACTGAGCAGTTACCTATAATGTCTGGATATGTTAGATGAGGTAGTTTCTTTCATACTGGCAGCACCTGTGGATTCCACATCTGAGGTATTGGATGAATGTGCGGTTCCATCAGATTTCCTGTTTGGCAAGGTAACAGGTTTGCCATGTAAAAAAATAATCTTATATTAAAAATTGAGCTGACATTTCAGAAGCAAACAGATAAATTACATGGTGCTAAAATGTTTTATGGGAGGGTTGGGTTTTTTTTAATTTACCCAACAGTGCAGGGTAATTCCAAGGCTGGGTTCTCTATCACTGGAACTGGTTCATTATCCTAGGGGGGAAAAAAAAAAAAGGTACTTCAACTTAATTTTTTTTATTGATTTGAGAGCATGTGGGGGAATATAAATTCATATTAACTTGTTATGTTTTTCTTCAACATTTATGATGCAGTTAGAAGGAAGGGAGGGAGGGGGAAGAAATATCCTTACCAGAGGAGATGACTCTGGAGTTTTGTGAATCATTTTTCTTGTATAGGGACCAGGTGGACGACCTACTGATTTTTTTTTCCCCTTTCTTTCTATACCATTACTTAATTCCCTAGAAGAAAATTTGTATTTTATTCTGTATTACTGATGATAATTTTCATTGAATACATGTTTTCCTTTGGCAATGAATATAAAATCAGATATTTATTTCTAAAACATTGTATTAAATGAAGTGATTCTGGCAAATCAAAATTTGCAGGAACAAAGCTACGTGGTTTGGTCTTCATAATAGCATAACAGATTCAATGTATTTCTAGGGACATTACTGATTCCCAAATGTTGAAGAGGAATGAACAAGTGTTAAGTATCATTTATTCATAGGATCACTCTTAGTGCAAAAAATGGCCCATTTACCAATACAAGTTACTATTTCACAACATACGTCCTATTGAGAATTCTACTTAGATTATTGCCTAAGAGATCCAGTAAGGCAAAAGGTTTTGTTTCCCAAATGACAGCAAAGTGGGGATATTTTCTATTGTTCTTACTGCTAAATTTCATGTTGATTTTTTAGAAGAATCCTAATAGTTAACTACATTTCTTCTAAGACCTTCTTCTCACAAATAATCTGCCTTTACAATTATTTAAAAAAAGAAACATTCTACCAAAAAAAGGCCTTTTTTGTTGGCACCAAAAACTTCCTAAAGTAGCCCCAATTAACCACAACACTGCTAGAATGACTGGGTTATTTTACCTCACATCAGGGATTGGTTTAGATGACTTTCTGCCTTTTATTTTGAACTCATGTGAAGTTCCTTCTGGTTCTTTATCAGCCTTTAAAGCTGCATTTGGTGGCACAGGAGGAACTCGAATTCTCAAGCCAAACAAATGCTTCTTTTTCTTTATTTCTTTTCCAGACATAAACCTAGATGATGTTAAATTAATTGTTAAAATTCTGATCCCAAGGAACACAACTTTTAAAATAGCAGGGTACATGCAAAATAAAATTATGCAAAGAGAATATTCATTCAAATGCTATTTTACTCCCCTCTTTACCCCATTACAGTCCTCCTTCTCAAAAACAGAATGTGAAGTGGAAGGAGGATGGAAGTTAAAACAATTCTTTCTCTTGGTCTGGGTTACAATCAAATTAGTTATGTAACGTTTTAGTTTGAAATAGAAACATTATTTAAAACTTAAAATGTTACGTACAGCCAGAGCAATTTTCACATAGACCGAAGACTGTAACCTAAATCAGATTAAACAGGCAAACAACATTCAAAACAAAAAGTACCAATAACTTACATAGTCTTGTAATCATTTAACGCCTCTAGGACATGCTCATATCTTTCAGATTTTGGTGTGTCTGCCAGCTGTAAAGTATTAAGAAATCATTTAACCTCTCAAATTCTTTAGTAATTGAAAGATTCCAGTTACTCTGAGTCATTGTAACTACAGATTTGAATGTGAAGTACATTAACACAATATTAGCTGTGGTTGCATATTAACCATAATCCCATATATTTTGTTATTTACGTCCACAGAATTAATGCCAGGATTGAGCCCAGGATATAGAATGAGATTTACTTTTAAGAAGTACAAGAAAAATATCTCAAAAACATCTAGTAGAAAGAGGGAACATAACAATAGATTGCCCTCCCGAGACTCCTAACAAAAAAATCTTCTGTATGTACTCCCAAATTCAGCTTGCAAACAGAGGATAACTATATAGACAGAAGAACCTAATTATTAATGATAATTGTGGCAAAATCTTGCCATAGGACCCAATTCACATTTTTTTTAAATACTACTGAACTTGATACAAAAAAAGAAACGAAAACACCCAGAAAAATCACTAGAATTAAAAAAAGCCCAAACCAGTAGATCTGTTTTCATGCCCCATTCACTAAGATCCAGTCTAACCTCCCTCCTTTCACCAAAGCCTGAAGTAACTAGTCCCTATCAAGCTTTCCAAACAACAAATCTCTCTGAAAAACCGCATAAATAATTACAGAGAAAAGCAGAGCAAGTATGGTGCCTATTATCACATGGACACAACATTTACGTACCAGAATGCAAAATTAGATTGTTTACATTTATGTTTGTTTATGTATCTACTTTTCAATTCCAGCAAAACTACCATTATTTCCAGCTGCCATGCCAAAACTTGTAAATTTATCGATAATTATAAAGCTGAAAGCAGTTTGTACATTACACTATTAATATGAATACTAAAGACCAGACTCTACAGCATTTGCAGCTCAAGGAAACCCAACAAAAAACCCAGGATCAGAAAACTATTCTAAAGAATACAATTCTCACCAAATAAGACAGAGAGAAAAGGTCAATGAATTCAACATGTTAACAGCTAAAAATAAGTGAATAAATATACTCATAAATCCCAACCTTTTAACATGATTTTGGGCAAGATTTACAGTCTACCTGACTACCAGAGCTAAAGGAGGTGCTGAAGTGGTTTTAGCCAAAGAGTAACAACTTGTTTTCCATCTTCACCATATGCACTCTGTACAATCCATTGCCATCTAGAGGTCTTGCAACTCTGCAGCACTAAACTACACAAAACTGCCACATATTTATTGCTTTCTGAATAACAACATGTTAAAAATTACTGGCTGAGGAGTTCTGATAACTCCACCATTTACTACTGTCTTACCTACAGCTAAAACCCTTTTCCTCTTACTCAAGCATCAATAGGTAGATAAGGAAACTAAAGTGCCATTTTTACACTAGCAATTTAAGGAGATTACAAAACCCCTAAAATCATTATATTGTACATGTCAATTATTTCTGTGACTAATTTCCATTTCCCTCCAGTCCCTAATTAACCAAAGTTAATCATATTTTTCAAGCCAATTTTTGCCAACTTCATGAAAGACATTTTAAAAATCTTTCCAGAATAAAGTACTGAAAAATCCTCAATATAGCTTGTATGAATTCATTCAAAATCTAGCCCTTTAAAAATGTAGCATTGAGACTTCAAATTGGTGGTTTCCTTGAAAGTGTAAAAATATTAAAGAATTGAAAATATTAATTAAAGAAGTGAATTTAATTAATTTTGGATCTGTCCTTTCCTTCCTCCCCTTAGTTAGGCGTTTTTCACAGGCTGAGCACAGATGGATTGGAAGCAGAAAGGGGAAGAGCACAGAGACGACTGCAGCCCTTCAACTTCCTCAAAATGGCTTATGTGCTCCAAATCAGTGACAGCGCCACCCTCCTCACTGCTCTGACCAGCCAGTCTGACATGAAATTATGTTACATATAAGGACTATTATGTTAAATAAACCAACCAGTTTCTTCTACATTTCCCTCAATACTAAGAAAAACAAAATAGAAAATTCAATACAGCTTACATACTTGTTAAGCTATACAGTAGGATAGCTAAAAGATTCCTTCTGTTGAAAAATGGTGTGAGAATTACATTTTGTGCAGCCTTTTTTTTAATCAAAGCTCAGGACTTGATATGACAGACTTCTTTATTTTATATGACAGGTAAAAGATGCCATACATATCAAAGTAAACCTCATATGTATTCATGACTCTAATTTTTAGTAATGCTTTAGAGTGTTTGCTTGACTTTCTAACAAACTATTGACATTGATAGTTTAAAATATGTATGTTTAAACTATTTTCCATTATTTATGAAAAATAGTTAACTCATTTAAACCAAGAACATACACATGGTTTTCAAATTGTTTGTGGTAGTAAAAATGGACTACAGTTGTATGAATTTACTGAAGAGAAGTATAGAAGTAGGATGTACTGATAGAAAATTTCAACCCATTATATGCCATGTATTAAAAAACCTTCAAAACCTTAAACGATTTTCATGCACAAAAAAGAGTACTTACTCTACTAGCAGTATGCCACTTTGAACTTAAATCATAAATTTTTGAATCTAACCTCATATGCAGAAACAAAGACTGACACTGTTAATATGTTAAATACGAAGTTAAATATGAAGTCAATCTGCTTGAGTGAATGCATTTCCTTTACTGCTAAGATAAATGCTCAGTAATCAAACAGCTGGGAAAATAACTAGTATAGTAATGAACTAAAATCAAAATGTCTTGGCAAGTAGCTGAATCCGACTGGAAAAGGATCAAAAACAAATTGGACACAAACTGACCATTCTCACTGTAGGAATTAGGAAGGGAAGAAGAAATATTTGAGTACAATATTTAACACATAAACAATGTGTTACACCTTAGAGACAATGAATGTGGTCTTCTCATGCAATATACTCTGCCTTCAAATCTACGCTTAGATTTTTGGGTCAGGGCACACAAAAATATCAAAGTAATAAAAGAATTATGAAACTAAAAGAGAATGCAGATGTGCAATAGAAGAAACAGTTAAGTAATGAAAAGTCACCATGCAAGTAATTAGTTGCAGAGGTAACTTAAAAGAAATTTTACAGTGCAGAAGAATATGCACCACTTAAAAATCATTCTATTTCTGCTTCTGAAATTTCTTCTGAAATCAAAACATTATTTCATTATTTGGGATTACCAGATTTTAAGGTACTAAAGGATTTAATATCCAGAATAAAACAGTTCACAGGTTGTCAACTTTCAGGACATATGTATGCACTGTGATTTAAAAACAAGAAAAGGTATTCTACTTACTTACCTCACCAGGATGCAATCTATCCCAGTTTTCATTAATGTAGGCCATAAGTTCAAGCTCCGAATCAAAATATTTCTTTTTATGAATAACACTTAGGTTGTAAAGGCATAGATGTGCTATATCTACCCTGGAATATTTAATTAAAAAAAAAAAAAAAACAGAGAAAACAAGTGTTTTTCTTCCAACTGCTTTCCTTTGAAACAATTTAGTAAAAAAGATATTAGCATTATACAGGTGGAGGAACACAAAGCTCAACTTAAGACACTCAATCCAGAGAACACTATGAAGCCTTCTGCAATTTCTCTTCAAGTGATTCCTTCTCTTTTGCATCTCACTTTCATTTCTGCCTCATCTCATTGTCATGATATTCTTTTAAACTCCAAAACTGGTCTGGACCATGGGATATGTAAGCAAGCCTGAATTCATACTTGAATGTATCAGTTCTGAATTCATGCAAGTATTTTGATGAATTAACATTTAACAAGGTAACTTCCACCATGAATTTGTTAGCATTAGGTATATATCCACTAAATTGGACATAATTTCTATTACAGACTAGTTCCATTAAGACTATTCAAGGAAACTATTATAAAATGTCTCGGGATGTGTGCTCTGGTACTCACTACAATAGGATGCTAAACCTGCAAAAAACACTTCACTTCGATATCTCCATCTTCACATACACAACAAGTGAGTAGTTGCTTGTTACTTCACTGAATGATCCCAGGACTGAATCCCAAGAGCATGCAATCACAACATATCCCTTAAAGATAAACTTCGAAAGAAATTTAGCCCTGATCATACACACAGCAAGAATGACTCAGGAAACAGCACAAGCTAACAGGTAGGTTTCCTTTTTAGCAAGGAGAACCAAAACACCAAAAAGAAAAGCAGAGCATATATTCAACTCACCCTCTTTTTTTTTTTTTTT
>WBMY01007470.1:470978-485386 GCA_013397315.1 Donacobius atricapilla
ATTCATACTTACCATCTCAAGGGTAAACGTTTGAGGTATTCTGGTCCAGAACTGCAAACTGAGCAAATGAACGTATAAAACCTAAAAATATATACAGATGGATATGTACACGTGTCTGGGTGGTGCTGTCCATACATACAGCGTTTTAACACCCTGATTATGAAAAAATGAACATTATGCAAGCTAGAAACTCAGCCATAGGGTATTTGTGAGTTCCTTTCTTCTTGATCTTACTTTAGCAACTTCCCTAACCCATGCTGATACCTACAGGCCAGATACAAGGTACTTCTTCAATTTCATCCTGCTACCACTGCTTCATTCTGCCTGAGAAAGTCCCTCAAGCTGTGACTGTATCAATGAGGATGCTCTCTAACGTCCCCAGCACAATCTCTCAAATGCAAAAACCTGTGCACCAGGGAAAATATTCATTTTAAGGACCCGTATGTTCCTGGGTCCTAACTCAGTTCCTTCATACAAATATTCCAGAAAAAAATCCCACATAAAATTATAATAAATAATGAATTAAATGCTCTTTGATTCTCTTCTCCAGTTTTCCTCTTTCATCTGCAAGTGCTCCAAGTTCCTCTTAAAAGAAAAGCACAGAGCAGCACTCTTTTTTGTTTGTTTTTGTCCTAACTCCTCACACATGAGCAGAGGATGCAGAGTCCCACCTACTGCATAAAGGATTTCCACACAAAGTGAAGGCAGCAACAGCTGGAATCACACTCTCCATTGGTCACCTTTCCACTGCTGCATCCCCCATCAACTGAGATGAAGAACTGCATTTTCCTGGCACCAGAACACAGCTGTCTTGTGTATGAACTCCTTCTCAAAACACAACTCCTTTTTGAAAACTACTGTTGTGTTATGGATGCCCTAATAAAAGCCCATATGTGAGACTTGCCTCACATTTCAAATAAATACAACCACAAAGTACAGCTTAATTTTCTTACCTGTCACCAAAAAGCATTGGCTTTTGGAGGCACTGCACACAAGCCTCATGAAACCACTGTTTACATTTGCAGCACTGCAACATCTTTAGATACCAGCTTCAACAACAGAAAGAGATACAAGATACGTTAAAAAAGTTACTGAAAATTGTTTCTTCATTATGTTTCAATTAAATAGGGAGATCTTTGTACAGTTCATAAAACAGTCATCTCAATGGATATTTCAGTAATATCTAGTTCCATAATGAATTACTAGAAAAGACAGACTAGGAATAATAAGAGACAGCATAGTAAAGAAATTAATTAAGTTATTAAATTAAGAAAAAAAACATTTCATTTACTCTGACATCCACCTTTAATTCTCAGTAAGAATTCAGGAACTCCATACAAGCTCCTTCTGACATACTTGATTAGCTTCCTCGTTATTTTCTAAAGCACAACACAACTGCATTAAGTCACAAACATTTGCTCTGAGGATCCAACCACTTACATCCCCAAAGGAAACTTCATAGTTTACACCTTCCCCTTTTTCAGCTTCTCCCTTGAGAAAAGGAACCATGCAAAACTGACAGCCATATTTGTTCAAGTCTCAAATGTCTCAGACCAGAGCTCTGTCTTGTATATACACTCAAAAACTTGGCTTTTTTGTGGGACTCTTTACTTGCCTTGACCTCAAATCTTCAGTGCTATCTTATTCATTCACTCATTCATGCAGAGACCAGAGTACTCATCTCTACCTGCTTTTGTACTCCTCTTCTTGCCTTTCTTGTAAAAAAGAACCACCAGAGGACTCTGTAATGCCGTAAGAGGAAAAAAAATCTTTCCCCTGTCAGTGACTGAAAACCAGGATATGACATTATGCCAGAATCAGACAGCTGTATATTTCAACAAAATTCAATAAACTAATCTCTAGCTACCTTTATTTTTGTGACTTATGACAGAGCTAACATCAGAAAAATTCTGCCTAGAACTGCAAGATCATCAAGAAACAACTCCAGCCAAACTCAATACATCAACAGTAGCGACAAAAAAATTCTTGCTCATTACAGAATGTATTGTGATGATCTGTGGTGGTCACAGGACAAAATTAAAACAAACCAAAATATTCTATGGGAGAAGAAACTAATAATATATTTCCCCACTGTGAGACACTTCAAAATCCCACTTTGCATCCAGGTACTGATATGTACACACAGAAACAGAAACGAACAAGCTCACAAGGAAGTCCACAAGAAACCAGTCCAAGTTTGTAGCTGCAGTAGAGAAAAGTTCTTACATATTACCCATTTACTTACTCTCCAGGTCCTCCGCAATAGCAGTAACACTGCTGGACATTGGTTTTATGACCTGCATCCCACTCAAGGTCTGTTGCATTATATGGTAACGTTTGTTTCATGACTTGCAGTGCTTTGGCATTTGGTCCTTTCTTAAGGGCACCACCTCTCTGGGCCAAAATAGATACATGCGGTTACAAAAAACACTAATGTATTTCTGAAGCTTTCAAAGCTTTTCATTTGACTGTAGAAAAGTTTTCAAAGCTTTTAAGTTAAGTAATTTCCAGTGTATTTATGTTTTAATACAAGTATGTTTGTTTAAAAGTGAAACATCATCAATTTCTAAAAGTACCATTACTTCTCAACATACAATATTTGCATTCAGATCAAAGATAAAAAAGAAATCATTAAAAAAAAAGCCAGATCTTTTCCTTGTTTTAATTTCAAAAAAAGATGCATGCAATATGAAATGTATTAACATTTTATTTCTAGAAACACACCTTTGTTGTTGTTGCAAAGACACACTGTCGACAGAGCCATTTATCATCTGAATCAATCACGCTGGAATCAATATTTGGTGTGTGACACAGCTGATGGTAACCTGTATGGAAAATGATCAGCCAAACTGTTATTGAAAGGACAAAAGCTTACACAGAATTAACTATTCATAACTTCAATGCAACTATAAGGCATTATCCATCATTAAGTGCCAAAAAACTGAACGAAATATTGGTAAAACATTCAAAATGGTCTTTTACGTTTTCTTAGTAGAAAAAAATAATCTTGACTTACAGAACAGGTGTTAGTCACTTTAACATGGATTATCATCTTTCACTGAGCTGTTAATAGCCACTAAGGGCTGCAAAATTTAAGATCAGTTGAGCAGTCAGTCATAGCCGGGCAAATATCCTCCTTTGTGAAACAAATCAAAACATCTTTTAAAATGCAGTAAATAGAAAAAAATCTAGTTACCTTGCCCACATTTATCACATATAACCATTTCATTTGGTGCTTCTGAATACTCTTCCTGACATATTGTACAGACCATTTCCCCACTCTCAGTGGCTCCTAGACAAAGATGAAATTGTGATTTTTTTCAGATTATCTGCAGTTGGAACAGTTACCACATGTATAGCCTTCTTCATAATTTCACTTACAGGTGCATGCATTGTAGAAACACATTGTTACAGTGCCAAACTTCTTAATAAGAACATATTCAGACATTTTGTACAGATTGTGTTTTAAATATTTATACCACTTATGATAAGCTATCAGATATTTATAGGCTTTATATTGCCCACTGACTATGCAGTCCATGATTCCTCAATATCACCAATAAAAATTCAGTAACTGAATAAAGAACTTAAATTTAGGCTACAAATATCTATAAATAAATACTATCTGGACAACTAATAGATCTTTTCTATTTATATTACTTTGCATTTTTTCCATGTGAATACAGGCACACTTTGCATATCTTTCTGACAAATCTACCAAAGCTGCCTTAAACTCCAACATTACTACAGTTATTACTACTTATATATATCTGCAAGCACACAAAAGCACACAATTACAGTAGAAGAAGGAAAATAAAGTAAGTTTGCAAACTGGAAACAAAACTACATCTTGCTCCATTTATACCACATACCAACGTAACAGTTGATTAAAATATGAGTTTCTTAATTACAAAATATTCTGAGTTGGAAGGGACCCATAAGGATCATCAACTTGAAATTTTCTCATATTTATTTATTAAATTTTGATAGTTAGGATAAATAAATCAGAGATCATAAACTAGTACTATACAGAATCAGAACAGCATTTTTTACAAGCTTCAAGAAATAAAGCAGTTCATTTTTTGCTATTACAAATACACTCCTTTAAGTAGACAGTGTTTTCTTTAAGCATCAAGAATCAACAAGAGGCAGAGCAGATTTCCATTCCTTTTGTACAGTGAGGAAATTGTAACTGATTTTCAGAAGAAATTATCATCTGTGCTTCATTAGCATTAGGTTATAAAAACATTAACTACTATCAAAATGTCTGGAAACCAAAAAGGTATTATACAATACGTGCTCCACTTGATAATTACACATTTCTTTGTATCACATGAATACTCCAAAACCTGTAATGGTTTCTTATGTGCAACAGTTATGGTGTTCCTTTTCAATGTCAAAACTCTATTCAAACATAAGATTCACCAAGCTTTAGTTTCTTTCCATATTATGTCATTTCAACTGACAACAGTACAAAGAACATAAACTTGGTGCAAATTAGGGCCTGGAATTTTCTGTTAAAGCAGAGAACATAATCTACCCCCACCCAAACTAACTCAAACGCGATTATTTTTAGAAGTCTTCTCCACCTCATACATGTGAAAACAAACAAAAAAAGCTTAAAACAAAACTCAGTAACTTCAATAACAGAGTTGTTTGAAAATATTTTTTTCTTATTTGCATAATTTTTGTTCCTGGATAAGATTAAATGATATTACTCTTTGGAATAAAAGATAATATAATCCCTTTTTTAACAGGTAACAGTAATCTAAACAAATAAGATACCAAACAATGACTACTTCAAGGAAGTTCTTGCCTGTTTGTATGTCCTTCCAGAGAACCCAGGATTTGGAACTGTCTTCAAATATAATGAAGCAGTTCTGTTTCAGTTTGTTTATCTGAAAGACAGAAATACAGTGGAAGCCATGAGTAAAAGCACCAAACAGAGGAATGTATTTAATACTACAGAAGGGAGACAACAATACTGCAATTTTCAAGAGTATGTGACACCTTAAGACTCCAGTGAAGTTAAAAAATGTGATTACCTTTTTGATAGTTCCAAGATAAAACAAGCCATCTGACCATCTAGCTAGGACATCCTGACCTTCCTCAAATTTACAAAGCGGCTTTTTGGCTTTCTGTCCATCACGCAACGACAGCTTGGCCAGAGATGCGGAGCTCTTGTGGCTGCGACGTAAGGGAGAGCGCCTCTGGAGCAGTGAATTGCCCACCGCTGCGGAGTCTCTAGGGGGAGGCAAGCAGAGGGGAGGTAACCAGGGCGCCTCACAGCACCTGTGGGCTGCAGACACCGACGTGACCCAGCCCAGAACTTCAGGGAACAAAAGACCTGCTCTTCTTTTCTCACTGTACACGCCTTTAGTAGCAATGCCTCTGCTGCTATACAAGCGTACAAAATGTGAAAGGGATAGGTTTGTGAAAGAGAAGTGTTCTAGAAAATCAACTAATGTAAAAGAGGATGGGGACACACAAACTTCCCAGCTCAGAGACTCTTCATAAAATCACCAGAAGCACTGAAAAACACATCCAAAACATTCAATACAGGATTACTTATGCAAAACCCAAATCACTGCCAGTTTTCTAAAATTCCAAGGAAGCTAAAAAGGTCCTAAGCCAATTCTAACTGCATTACCTTGGCTGGGAGAGCACATTATCCTGGCTCAAGGTAAATACTGAGGTATCTCCAACACAAAATCATGCAACGCCACTAAGCATAGCTGTAGAGCTTTCCAGCACAGGAATAATTTCTACATGTTGAATTCCTTATGTAAAACAAATTTTCCTCTCTGTTAGAGTAAAAGTGGGAAATAATAAGGAATGAAAAACAACAGATCTCGCAACCTTTCTTCATACGTGAAACCCAAATTTGTAAGTTATTTGTATCAATAAGCATTTTTCCTCATGTATTCCACAATACGTAGTCTATCAATATGTAAGTGTGGATATGCTTTCATATCAGACTAACTGCCAAACGCTACCCTTCAATTAAAGCAGTAAAATACAGAAAATTATAAAACAGGACCAGCGAGTATGCAAGGAAGAATTTCCTAAGTAATACTCGGAATTTGAGACTATGTAATAGTTACTATTTGTATATCCAAATATATTTTCACTAGAAACTATTATGTATGTGTAACTAGGATGCAAACAAAATTAGGGATCGGGGAATTAAATAGGACACAGTCAGCTGAAGAGCAGTTTCACCTCACTCAAGATATCTTAATACATTATCAGCATCAGAAACATTAAAACATTATCAGCACCAGAATTGATCTGAAAGCACCAACAAAAGTCGTAAACTAATCAGGTCTCATACAGTTTGAGAATTGCTATACAGATATTTGAGTAGTTGCTCTACAGCATCAAAGAGAAAGGAATCCTCTCTCTAAAGAATTTACTACTCATATTTAATATGACAATAAAAGTGGAAAGGTAATGGCTTAAAATATGATAATAAACAGTTTAAATCAAGAAGGATAGGCACAAGAAAATCAGCTGCTTTAAGCATATTTCTAATCAATGTGACATCTAACAATGACATGACAGTAAGAGCAGCTATAATGGGCCTCTGGCATCTTCATGCATAACTGGGTCACCAATTTAAGTCTTGCTTGATCCCAAACGCAAAGCATTCAGATGGATGACTAGGGAAGACCAGAGGAACAAAAAAACCCTGTGGCTTGTTTCACAGCTGACAGACACCTTGTCACTTCATCCTTCATCACTGCATCAGAAAATGAAACTGTCATTTTCCATCTTTTCTCTTCATGGTGCAAGTAACAATGTTCAGACCCACCACCCAGCCAGATTTCTCAGATAAAGAATTACCAATTCTGGTGCGTCTTACACAAAAGTCGATTCAAGTCACTGCTACTTTTCCTCAGCTCTACTCTAACCTCAGACAAATGAAACAGGATACATGCAGCATTCAAAATAGGTTTACAATGCCAGAGTAAAAGCGTAGCAGCCCAGGACACTTATTTTTTGCTTTCTCAGCACTAACCTGTGATTTACAAGTAGTTTGACTGAACTACTCTGTTCAAAGATTGGAATTTTAGAAAGAGAGGTTCAAAGATTTTCTTTCCAAATTTTTTCTAGGGTTTAGGACCCTAGAAAAAGCAGGGTTAGCCTAGCTAGACTAGCCTAGAAATAGGTTATTCCTGCTACAAGGCAGAAATGTTTGCACTTCTTTTCCAGTACTTGAAAAAAGGTGTGAAAGATCTCCTACCAAATACACAAAAAGACAAATTTATTTATCATACACAGTACAGATTGCCACTTAAAAAACAACTGTGACCTTTATATTAAAAAAAAACATCTTCAAAAGCATTCAAAAGAATGCAGTGCAAAAGTACAAAAGTTTGTCTCACAACACCATTAAAATAACAACCAAAAAAAGTGTGCATCATTGTCTGGCACAAAACACTTAAATGGATCTATACATTCACTTATACAACAATGTAAATACACAATAGCAGCTTCAGACCCTGAAGAACCTTGATACACAGTAAAGATGTGAGCCCATAAACCAGACACTTCTCCATTGTCCACACTGCTCTCTTTGTGAGTGATGGCAGTGCTCAAGTGACAACTAAACAGCTCATGAAGCAGCTCCTGCTGCGGCAGTTTATGGTTTATCTCAGAGACTGAAAATAGGGTTACTTGTTACAATAGGCTGACAGTAACTTAACAGTTGCTTTCCACATGGATAGGAAGTTTCTCTCCAGGGAAACATTCCCTCAATGTTTTTGACTGTGATTAAGTAGGAAGTCAATTGTTTTAACAAGCTGACTTTAATGAACAAGACATAAGTTACTTAAAGTAGGTGTCTCTGAAGTAGATTCTGCAACCTCTGCACAAGAAATGCAGCACAGGCCAGTGTAAAAGCTACAGCTACAAAATGTTACTAACTTGCCCATCTGTCTTGTCACAGCTCTTAACTGTTGCAGTAGAATGCCAAAAAGTCACACCTACCATTAAAATAAAACTGTTGTTGGAAGTTAAAATGCAAACTGAATTTCAAAATTGGCCAGCAAGAAGGTAAAGGTTTCACATTTGCCAGCAACTTGCTCTCCAGTCTTCCTTAAAGTTAGCTTCATAGCACCTTCCTAACATAAAATAATATGGTTACCACAAAATTAGTAATCTTGAGGTAACAATTTCCCCACCATCTTAAACACTTCTCTCGGAGAACTTACAATTGCACAATATCCATCAGAGGCACTGTTTTTTCAAAAAAATCCTAAACAATGTAAAGATCTACATTATCTCATTTAACTTTCACAACCAAGCTACACTGTGTCATACAGCATCTGTGGCTTTACATCTATTACTCAATGCTAAGTGTGTCTCAGGTCACTGATCCGTTTCACAGAATGGTTTGTAAGCACAACTGAATAAATGCAAACAAGCAGCTTGGGACACAAACTGCCTCAGCTGGCACTGCCAGACTACATGACTGAACTAGTCAGGTTCACTGACAATCCATACAATTTCAGGAAACTTTTCAAGAAGAGCCGCTGGATTCACAAATGCTGCAACAGGAACAGATGATAGCTACCCTATGAGCACAAATAGTTTTTGGAAGCATTAAAGATACTAAGTTTTAACAACAAAGTGCCCAAAGAACACAAAGAGAAAATTTTAATCCACTGTGGAAACTCAAAGTGGGACAAATAGCTCATTTATTCCTAGTAAATGCAAACCACAGTGAAGGGATGATTACTTTAAAGACTGATCAAAAGGGAATTCAGATAGAAATCACACACAGCATTCTACTAAGACAACCCACAGAGGTTTAGGATCTATCTCAAAACTGGAAATGTGGTATCCCACAGGAAAGTAAAATATAATGAAAGAACTTATAATAACTAGAGACAATCACTTCAGATTCTGGAAGTATCATGTTACTGCTGATTAATCACAGGGGTCTTTTTAAGTTGCAAACTAGCCCTTTATTAGAGAAAACTGGTGTATAAAGAAGTTTTAAGATGTTGTAAAATACCAGCAGTCTGTTCGTCTCTCCTTAAAACAGGAGAGTTAAAATTCACATGGATGAGGGAGGGCAGTGGAGGTTTAGCAAGGGCTCAGATCACACTAAACTCACGGCAGTTTCACACATGGCTTATCCAATACCGCGGCTGCTCCCTTCCCAGCAGCTCTGCAATGGCAAGCTGGCTTCTCCACCAGCTTCCTATTCAGTTTTCTTTCCCTTAATATGGGACTCACTGATTGATATTTAAAACCAATTCAAGTACCTCACAGAGAGATCTGGTGACTAAACAAGCCAGGTAAGCAACAAGAGCTCACACCTAAGCAGAAAGACAGCAGGAAAAGGGAGATTAATCTTTCTGAGAGGAATAATTACAACTTGTTTACCTTGCTCCACATAACCAAGCTAAAGCCATGTTTCCAACACTGCCTGTGACTTGGATCTGGTACCTACATTAACGGCTGGAGAGATCCTGGATCCTGGCCACATTTCTTCCTTTCAGCTTCTCCACTATTTATGAGATCTTATACCAACCATTATCTGTTCACTCTGGCAAACATACTTTCTTCCCCTAAATACAAAGATGCTGCTGGGCCAAGAAGACAGTCAAAATTAACAGGATAACAAGTCAAACTGAAGTTAACTTCCTCCACCTCAGCCCAGGTCTAAACTTCAGATCAGGTTGATTCAAGTGGTAACAAAGAAGAAAATAATCAGTTTGCTTTTCATAATATCAACATTATTGCAACAGTCACTTTTCAATTACACCTAAACAGGTTATTATATTAGTACATTGACATTAACTTCTATTAAGCAAAGGATCAAGGACAAATCCAGATTATAGTCTATCCTCTACACTACTTCATAGACTGAAATGAACATTGCTTTTCCAATGTACTGTGTCATACAGCATCTACAAAACACACTTGAGGCTCCTTATCTTTACAATATTTTGCATGCTGGTACAATCAAAAGCCCAAAGAAGGGCAAGAGGACTTTAATCTAGGGATCCCTCAGTCTAGAAAAGTAGAGTAATGACTAGGGGCTAAAAAATACATTATCAAAATGACTTCCAGTTTTAAGTGTTGTTTAGGATAATACAGTAATTCGGGGTAGAAAGGTTCCCAGGAATTCTCTAGTCCTGCTCAGCACAGAATGAGTCATGAGGCCAAACCAGGTCACACCAGCACCCTGGGCTCATTGCTGAGCTGCCACCCTGGGGAGGGGGCACGTTCCCTCCCCCAAGAATCTCTCTTATTCCAGTGCAAGCATGTTATCTCTTGTCGTCCTGCCATGCACTGCTGTGAAGACACTAATTGCATCACACTGATTTTCTCCTAGGAGCTGGAAGGCTGCAGTTATGTCTCCCTGAAGCTGACTGAACCTGGTTCCTAAAGCCCCTCTCATAGGGCAAGTGCTCCAGCCCCCAACTGTCCTGGTGCCCTACACCAAACTCTTTTAGTTTGATGTCTCTTGCAGTGGTAGCACCAGAACACAGCATTCTACTGAGATGCTGTCTAATGAGTTTTGTGTAGAACGAAATAATCACTTCCCCTCAGTCTTCTACTTCTGTTATTATAGCCCAGGATCCCACTTGCCTTAGCTCACAGGACACAGTGCTGGCTCATCTTCTGCTTTCTGTCTGTCATATCCCCAGCCAATCTTGCAAAGCTGACCCCCAGCCAATCTTAGCCTGGAGTTCCTTCTTCAGATGCAGGACTTTGCTTTCTTATCTGCTGAATTTCGTGAAGTTCATGTTCATCTCTTCCTTCAGCCTTGCTGAAACTGAGGTTGGATGAGGTTCTCCCCGTGTTCAAAAACCCTGCCATTTTTAACACAGAAGGTGGTCAGGTTGTTCAGGCCATGATTTAAATCTTTGGTTACCAGCCATCACCTTTCCATGCATCCAGAAACATCCTCCAGGAAGGCTTAATGACTTCCCTAATGACCAAGTGAAGCTCCTAGCCCTTTCCAAAGATGGGTGTAACAGGTTCAATTCTCTAATCATTATCAATTAGCCCTGTTCTTCACAACCCGTAATAGTGAGGAAGAGCCCTACAAGAACATCACACAGTTTCCTTGGTGCTCTTGAAAGCAGCCTGGTCCTATGGGCCTACACGAGGCAAGTTCCCATGTTTGTTCAAAAGTGCAACAAGCCAATTCATAGGCCACTTGAACAATGCTTAACAAATCCACCATGGATAGAAGTAAAAACATCACCTAAGGCAGAACAGCTCTGTCCGACCAGTGATTTCAGGGTAACCATTCTGTCTAAGTTACTTCTTGTCAGCATGATGATAAGTTGTAACTTGTCTATTCTCAGCTTTACCCAGTCAACCCTAATAGTACCCATGATGACCAAATGGGATTTTGCCTAATACACTACCATCCCAATAGGGTGGTTGACTTTGATGAGGGTTTTCATTCTTTCAAAGGGCCTTAGATTTTAGCTGTGATTTTTTTTTCTCTGAATTCTTCTCTCTGGTTAGACTCTCTAGGGAACTCTCTAGTTATCACAGAATATCTTTTCGTTAGTGAGTTTTTTAAGTAGATCCATGTTTTCAAAGGTATATACATCACATTACCTGACAAAAGTAATAAATTTTGCTTCTAAGAAATAAAAAAACTGGTAATAAAAACTAAGGCCCTGCAGCCTATCAAGCTGATTAGCAGCTAGGTCTATGAATCTGTTGCATATCAGAAAGAAGTTTAGCCAGAGGACTGAGGGGAAGTGACTGTGATACAAAACTTGTTAGACAGCATCTAGAGAGAATACTGTGGTTTTGCTCTCTGACCCTGTGAAATATGATTGTCCTTAATAAGATTGGTGCAACTGTAAAAAAGATGTCACCAGGATAAGTGTACTCCCACATTCATAATACTACAATCTTTTGTGATTTTATTTTTGCTCACATTCTCCCTCAAGAAATCTTAACTACAACTGTTTTAAATCTATTTGATATAAATAATGATAGTACTAGAGTTTAAAAGATCATTACAGAATAACATATTTAGTACGCAGGGAAATGGGACAGGGCAGCCATGGACTGCAAGAGCCATTTGTTTGGGATCAATCATGTGTTTGTTTGCACATGAAGAGGCAGAAGGTACAGGGAGAAAACAATGGTACCGGGTCACAAGACACCTTTTCAGACCAACATTCCCCTTAATTGTATGCTCAGCACCTCTGTGAGTACAGCAACTGCTTTTTGGGTTTCTACAGTATCCAAATCCAGTACATACAGCAACACACCCTTCTAAGGGAATGTGAGCACACACTCCAGCAATGACAGAAATAAGAGACAACATGCTACCTTGCTCTGGGAGAAGTGGGGAAGAAAAAGGATTTCAGAGCTAACCAAAATCTCATAATGGTAAGTTTTCTTCTTTAAGGTTAGGCTGCAAGAACAGCAACCTCCATAAGCATTCCACAGAATTAAATAAAACATATAGATCTGAAACATAAGTAAAGTAATAGCCTCCTTGAAGATATTTAGTGAATGAAGTATGTCCACTCATCAGGAATGCTCTCACCATTAGCTCTACTTCTCTCAAAGAAAGTTAAGCATCTTGATTTCACTCCTCCAATGGAGATTCTCTCTCCAGCAATACCTGTGGTTTTAGAATTCTTCTCCTGTTGTGTTTTGCTCAAAGACAGACTTCCCCTCCATTTCCAGCAAGGAAGGCCTGTGAAGAAGGTGAAACCAACAGTACAGCAAGGCCAGAGGCCAGTCACGCAGAAAATGCCATTAATTCCCAAACTAAGAATTCATCTTGGCTTCTGGTCACATGTGCTTCTAGCCACATCTCCCAGCTCCCTCCTCCACAACTCACAGGAGGAGCACAAAGTACGCTTTAGTGCTTCTACATTCACATCCATCTCCAGGGAATACAGGAGTCCGCTGTCTGCTGGGAAATTACCTGGAACTTATTTGTTACAGCTGCTCTTCTCATACATTTTACCTGATCTCCTGGTGCAGGGAAGGACAAACATAACTTCATACTAACTACCAGTACTACATCTCTTTCACCTATTAAAAAAATAGATATACCCTGCTGACTAGCCATATTAAGTCATATGAAGAGCATCTACATCTGATTTTAAATTCTTTCCAGAACAGAAAAGGCAAGTTGTCGAGAAGTCACACACCTGTATTTGACAAAATAAGGGTTAACTGTGGAAAACATTACTACGTTATACTCTCAGTACAGATCCACATTTCACAGCTTGTAGCTCCTAGCAAAGATCCTTCTCATTTTCACTACATTATGCATTTTCTTTCATACATTCAAGCTTTGTTTTCCCTTATTCACCTTTAAAATAAAAGCTATGAACTCATTAATCTGTATTCTAATAATACAGAAACAAAACATTTTCACCCCCTCTTTTAATCTCAAATGCCTTCAAATTAAATGTAATTTGAGCTCTCAAAAAAAAGGGGCAAACATTACCAGGTTAACTTTTACCAACCTGACCACAGATCAAAAGACAAAAAAACCAAGAGGGAAACTTTTTTGTTACTATCCCACACTTTTGGCACTTTGAGTGTATGTCACTGATCACATTCCCTTACACCAAGTCAGGAGAAAATCATGTCATTATCCATTACTACGTTTGACCTTTTAAAGTTATGATAAGCTGGGCCTATCATAAATTCCAGAAACAACCATAATGCTACACTGCTTTCCTGGCAGAGCCTTTCATTTAATTATGCAGGCCCCCTACTTCTAATAGCACCCTGATCCTTCATGGATGAACGACAACCCCTTGTATTTCAACACAAATATCAGTGCCCAGAGCATCCAGCACAGAACCATATTGTTCTCTTTCACTAAAAGAGGCATCAGCCCATTCTTTCCACAGATTCGAGATAAAAAAAAAGAAAATGCACTACTGCATATCCTTTCAGACAGCAACAGTTACTACATTTAAGTGGTAACATTCAAATCGCCAAGCCTGACAGAAATTAAAGAGGTGAGGCACTGTAAACAAACAAGAAAAAAAAAAAAAGAAAAAAAGAAGAAAGAAAACAAAGCCACACTAAAAAAATCCCAAACAAACAAAAAGGAAGAAACAAAAAGCCCCAAAACCAAAGTTACCAACGAGCACCACTACCTCTTTGTGCTGCTCCCTTCGCACTCGAGCAAACGCAGCCCGCTCGGACGGACAATATCCTTCAGGGAGAAGAGGAAGATCCAGCCGGCGCGAGGCTGATGGCACCGCAGCGCCGAGCCCCGGCCCCGCCGGCCGGCCCGCTGCCTCCCTCCTTTGTTTTGGTCACCGAGGAGCCCCGCTGACCCCTCACATTCGCCTGCCGGCGGCCGCTCGGAGGGAGCTCCCTCCCCCTCCCGCAAGGCCTGGGCCCCCGGCCGGAGCGGGCCCTCGCCAGCGCTCCCG
>WBMY01007470.1:485506-502329 GCA_013397315.1 Donacobius atricapilla
GCCCGAGTGGTTGGCGAGGCCCGGCCCGGCCCGGCCCAGCCCAGGTACCGGAGGCTGCCGCGGCCGGGCCGTGGGCAGTGGGGTGGAGAATGCACTGACTTCGGGATGCTGCCATTTTAGGAGATGATCCGAACCTCCGTTCCAGTTTTTAGCAGCAGCTGTATTAGCTAAGCTAATGGAACAGGCTGAACATGGAGGTCATGGAGTCTCCCTCTAGATGAATTCAAAACCCACCTGGACGCATTTCTGTGTTACCTGCTCTAGGTGACCCTGCCTTGGCAGGGGGGTTGGACGAGGTGATCTCCAGAGGTCCCTTCCAACACTTAACAATTCTCTGATTCCCGAAAGACCTTCCTGTTTTCCCTCATTGTGTTTTACAGTTGTTCAGACGCCAGCACTGGGCCGATCTCTGTGGTCCGCATGGCTAAGATCGGCAATTGTCCAATACCGTAGTAATAAACACTATAAAGCTTGTCCTAACCATGTAGGGGCCTCTGCTGTGTGCAGCTCAGCCCTGTGCAACGCCAATGCAAGCTCTCCCTGGATCAAATTTCACCGAACTGGAGTTACTCTCAGGAACGGCTGAACTTAGAAGACTGGATGGTGAATTTAGAACTGCCCAAGTTCTCAAAGCCATCTTCCCTCTTGGGATAAGCCACTGGAACTAAGGTAGTGGAACAGTTTGCCATCCCTGGAAGGGGGCACAGGGAGGGAAATCTGGGCAGAGCACTGGAGTACAGCTTAGTCTGGCCAGTTCCTAGTTACAACAGAATTTTCCTGGAGGAATAATCAAAATCTCTTGTTCAGAGTTGTTTTAAATACAAGTTTGAGGGGATAGTTCTCCCATGGATGCACTCACTAGACACCGTTCAGGAGTCGTGATGATCTGCTAAAAACAGTTTGGACAACACAAAGGGCCCTGTTTGCTCTTCACAGATTTTCATGTATGGTGAGCAGCAGTCAGGTACTGCTGGTGCTGAAGGCAAAGGCTCACCAGCAGAAGAAAAATTAGACTCAATCTGAAATATATCCGCATACAAGTTCTTGGTTTTAAATCACAATGGTTGTGTGAGAACCAGTGTTCAGCTAAGTTAAAAAGCAAACTTTCTAGTCAGCAACAGAATGAACATCAATAATTGGCTAAGTCACAGCTTCCTTTTTTTAGTGTCATATTTGGAAGGTCTTACCAGTCTGTTGTCCTGCTTTATCTTTAGAATTAATTTAATCAAAATTTGTCAAAGTAGACTCCTTCACCTAGAATGTAAATGGTTTCACCACCAGCTCCAAAACCCCCACAAACTCAACACAAAATCTTGTGACAAGGAAGATGTGCCATCTCTACGCTCCTTGTCCTTAAAATATGGTTCCCAGCAGGAGTTTGCAGAGCTTCATTGCAGACTTGCAGAGCTGCATGGCCCCATCCTACCCATAGAGCACCATGTCACACACAGCTAGGAGTGGCTGCTGGAATAGCATTGTGTGAGGACAGCACAAAAACAAACTAGGAATCCCTGCATTATATAAAAATAATTAGGATTAGATAAATTGATTTGTTTGCTACTACATGGATTGCATGAGTTAGGCCAGAATGTACCCTCAAAGCTTGTTACCTTTAGCCTTATTACTAAAAAGAGCAGACTATGAGTATTTTACCACAACCTTGATTCCATGTAATTCCCCTGTAATATCCAAGAAGAACAATATGAGCTCATTGCCAAACACACACACACAAAATACCCACAAACCTAAACTCTGTTTCCTCTAAATTCAGCTCTTCCTGGTAGTTAGAAAGATTCCAAGCTGTATACCTCCCACATAGACACCTCATCCCCCACCAACCTAACTGTAACTCACTATAACATCCTTTTTGATCACTTTAGCGAGTCACTGAATTTCCGTCTGACAGCAAGCCCCTTTCCAGAGCAGAAGGTGTGTGACTCCTTCCCATCAGCTAGATCGAGTTAATCAGATGCCTGAGGGGTACACAGACACAGGTGACTTAAGTTCGGTAACTTGTATTCCAGGACAAGAAATATGCACAGAAAATGTAACATTGATTATTCTTGTGTGTAGCCTGACCAGATTATTACAAGGTTGGAAATCTTACTGGAAATGTTCAAATGCTCCTTTAGAAATGGTTTTCAATTTAAAATGCTCAAACTGGCAAACCTATATTTGCAGGAGGATCTTTGCTAATGACTGACATATGTGGGGCAAAAAAATCAACAGCAATAGTAAAAATTGCTGGGTTTAGCAATTTGGAATGTTTAGACAACTTTTTCTAGCATTCCTGTTACTATACTATGAGACATGCACGATTAGTCTGATTTGGAGCAAGTTAGAATCTTTGTTTTGTATTCAGTGCTAATAGTAAGTAAAATAACAAGTTACTTCTGTTCAAATTCAACAAGACTGTATGTCATGCCTTTAGAAGGAACTTTCTTGACTTTCTTTTTTGTCTTCTGCTAATATCTCAAAAGTGTTTCAAAATACAGCTTAAGCAATCTTTCCTTGTGTGTTTTCAGTTCCAATATATTATGTCTGTACTTTGAGGCACAGAGTGACCAAAGCTAAATTAAATTACCTGCAATGTCAGTAAGGGCTTTCTTGTCTAGAAGTTTTGGAGAAAAAAAGGCTTTTATTTTCTGTTGTATTCTGCTTAATAATAGGTATGTTCAGCTTTATTCTGCATGATCTTATAAATAGCTGTGTTTCAGAAAGAAGCTAAATAAGAACAACCTAGCACTGTCTGTACCTCTCTTTATATTTGTCCATATACTGTTGGGCAATCTCTTGCCATAAAGACATGCAAAAGCAAAGTGTTGGGTTTTAAAAATTGTGTCTTGCCTTGTTGGCACAGCAGAGAAAAACTAAATTTCATATTCAGCATGTAAATTCCCTGGTACCCAGTAGAGACGGATAAATTTGAAGAGTCAGAACAATGGCATTTCCCTTAGCCCTTCTCTGAAACGTTAATGTATTTTCTGCAAGTTAGTGTTGTTTTTTATACTTTTGTTGCCCCAATGTCCTCATAAATATTAAACAAGCAAACCAAAATACACAAAAACTGAAAGTGTAAGTCAGCAGGGTATGTCAATGAGAGCACCAACTGCTGCACAGTATTATTTGCCACTACCTTATTGTATCACACAACATAACATCAAAATGATACCCTTGAACAAGACAATACTGTGAAGCTTATCCTAGTACAGATGGTCGTCATGACCACAATTCAGCAAGGAGGGAAAATTAGATCCCAGGACATTTTCTCTGCATTGTTTAAGCTCAGAAACAGCAAGGAAGCTCATCTGGGATCTTCCTATCTTAAATCAAGATGAATATGGTACATCCACTTTTACATGAACGTACTAATTAGTAAGACAATGCACATATGCTGCATTTATTAGAGCTCAACTCAGAAAACAATCTTCAATTTTAAAATTTAAAAAATAGGCAGCTGGTAAGATATGAAGAATTTTGTATTAATTGTGTTACAACTAGCTGCCAGTTGTAGTAATTATTCTCTCTTTATGCTAAAGATATAAAATAGCACTGGAAACATTTAAAAATAAACATCTTTAAATATTTTTCTAAATAGACAAGAATATTAATAATTTTTAATCCTCACATAACATCAATATAGAGGAAAGTAAATTAATATTACTGATGGTAAGGTGCCTTTACGTTGGTCTTTGCACAAACTCAAGTTTTTCCTAGTCCAAGCACTTTGCCATTTCTTCCTTTTTTTACCTTCACAAGGATCAGGAAATCCTGAAAAGAACTGCCCTGTACTCCATCATCTTCTTGTGAATGTCATGATCTTGCCCAATACATCTTAAACCATAAATACCCTCTTAAATTTGTTCACTGTCACTGTTGACCCAGTTTAGCCAGTCCAATATTATGTTTTTTCTGTTAAATTCAATGTATAGAAAAACAGCATGTTTGCCCCACTAATCCTAAGCAATTATTTTTTTATTTTTAATATTTAAAACTCTGCTAACTTTTGAAGATAGAATATTATGAGTATTATGAGTCCTATTTTTTATTATTAAGTTTCTGAAGCCCTTCTGCAATACATATAGTAAACAGCAATTACTGTGTGGGTTAGTATATGATCTCTTTGTATCACAATCTATATTAGCCTTTGAACTAAGTGACATTTAGACTTGAAAATCATTAGAGGGTTGTTTGAATTAAAAAAAATAACATTTAGCATGGTTATAATTATTCTTTAAATATCTTTCTGTCACTATTACTCTAAGCACCACAGACACTTGAGGAAAAAACCAAAACAACCAGCTCTGCCTATTAGCTCTGCATCTAATAGCAGACAGTTCAGATGCTTGCAAAAATGTCAAACAAGCTGATGCTTAAAAGGTCCTTAATGCTTTGCTCACTTAAAACTTTATTCCAGGTGTATAACCTTGCTGAAATTCATTGTAAAACATCAGGCAAGATTTTGTATGACTGAGTAATCTTTGGTCGGTGGTTCTTCAGGTGCTCTACAGTTAATAATTCAAGGCACTTACAAGCCATTAAATGCTCACATCATTCTGCTATAAGCCCTTAGTTATTGCTGTTTAGTAGTTCATACCCTGCCATGGCTGAATTCTGTTTGCTGGAAGTGTCTGAACAAGAAGCAATCCGCCAGTTCTCGTATGTGTAACAGTGCAGAAAAAACCCCAAAAAAATCCCTTGTTGTAGATTGAGATACTCAAGGACAGAAATAGTAAGAGCTTGAGACACTTGAGCAGTATTTCTACATTATTTACAACATCTTTGGGTATGCTAGGTAAGAGCAGGAATGGTTTTTATTGTAAAAGATTTTGTCTCACATCCGTCTTACTTATACTAACACTTTTTTGTACCTGAAGACAGTGAGTGAGTCTGACGGGGAAAAAAAAAAAGTGTTTGAACTAGGTTTGGCCTTGCTGAGAGTGCTTATGTATGAGTTACTGTGTTTTTACTGCTAATACTGTTTTTTCTGAGTTGGAGACTCATGAGAAAATGTAGCAGTATTTTAGCTCCACAAAGTAGCTGAGGGAGAATTGCAACTTACTGCTGTTTCAGCTAGTGGGAGTTTTGTGAGGGTATGCAAGTGCGGTCTTAAGTAATCTTTTTCTCCTTTTTCTTGTGAGACCAGTTCATAAAAATCTGAGCTCATTATTCAGAGGTGGAATTTAAGAAAGGTTTACTCTCTGCTCTCTGCCTGCACTGTCATTCTGCTGCTGTGGTCATATAATTGCCTCCTTTCAGAAAACAAACAGCTGCCAAGGCTTGAAATTTTGGTTAATTGCTTGGACCAGAAAGAGATTCCGGTTCTCAAACTCCCTGAGAATTCAGTCATGCACCAGTGTGATGCATTCCTTCCCCTCCTCTCTACGCACAGATTTGAAAGCAGTTACTGAAGCTCTAGCTAGTGACTAAAGTTAAAATGCAGAGTCAGCATTTCAGAGCGAAAGCCTAAGCAAGCATTTTATTATTTCACTTTAGCTCTGCTCTGCAGATTTGCAAAAGTAATTGCAGTCTCAAATATTTTACATTGTGATGGGCTGTATCGTAACTTCTTGAGGACTGAGGCATCATACTGGTTTATGGTAAGGTTTTGTCTGTCAGCAGCTGTGCTCCTTTGTGGACTGTAAAAATGTCTGCTAGAGCAGAATTTCCAGCGCTTTTGTGGTTAAATTTTGTAGCCGTACAGACCAGACTTACCTCTTAACTCTAAACTGAAGTTTAAAAATGCTTAACGGCCCCTCAGGACACAGTTTCATGGCAGAATACTGCCATTTCATCTGCGGTGAAAAATCTGTTCTGGACATCAGTCTGGCTGGAGGGAGAATTAGTACAGCATTCCTTCTGCTCTCCCACCACCTGGAATGTGGTATGGCCCTTCAAACAAGCTTTCAGCAGGTCTGCCAAGTCACACTCCGATGGCAAATCACTCACTTCTCTTATTTTCTTTTCTTTTTTAATTTTTTTTTCCTACCTGATAGCATCTCTATTTATGAAGATGGATACAAAATACTTTTGAACAGTGCAGCATGACAGGACCCTGCTAACACTTAGCGGGGGCTGAAGAGCTGTTTGCAGCCCAGAAAATTCAGCTGTGGGGGCTGGAGAAAAGGCAGTAGTCCCTTCTGCTGCCAGCCCCAAGGGGGCTTCACAGAAAGAACTGTAAGTGGTCCCAGGCTGACACACTTGGTCCCAGCCAAGCCTCTAGTTGTATGCTTCATTCTTGCAATGCTTATGAAATAATGACACTGTTACACTTGTTAACTTTGATATGTGTACTTAAAAGGTGCAATCTAAGTGTCATTGTTTTAGCTAATCCAAATGTAGTGGCTGTTGTCACACACATATTTTGATCACTCCACACTCATGTCATGTTCTCTCAGCCTGAAAGCCCAGATTTTGTTCTAATACAGCATTGCTTATCTGCATTCAGCTAATAAAACATATACAGAAACAGGATCAAAATCAGTTCTTACAACATCAGTCACTTATTTTCTATTTGAGCTTGTTTCATACCAGCACTGAGGCACATCTGTATCTACACAGTCCTAACTCTATCCTTAAAATTTGGGGCTGCTGTGACAGATTTTCCTTCTCCTTTTCCTTGTGTGATTTTCCTTATTTTCTTTTCTTTAGTGATGAGTCTCTAAATATTAGTTAAATATCCAGTTATCTCTTCTGCCAGCTTTTGTAGTGAGGTGGAAATGTGAATTTTACAAAGCAGCACATCAGGCTGCTGCTTCCCTCCCAATATGCTGCCATGGCTCCCACCGAGCCCACATGGGTGCTCCTCTGACCTGCTCTATACCCTCAGAAGTACAAACTAAGCCCACAGCTGTGGTTCAGTGCTGGTTCAGTCCCCTGAGCCTGCTCCTCCCAGAGGCAGGGGAGGCCTGAGCTGAAGAAGGGGGTGTGGAGCAGAACACCAGCAAGGGGCTTTAAATCCATCTCTGCTCTGCAGTTGGAACTGAGGGTACAGTTACCTGACCCAGGCACACTTGTCCAACAGCTGCTGCCATCTAAGGTTGCTCTCACTTCTGCTCAGGGACTGCTCACTTCTGCTGGCTCTCCCCTGTGCCAGGAGCCATGCAGAGATGGCAGCTCAGTGAACTGCTCCTGCTGAAAAGCATTGATGCATATATGTATATATAACACATACACCTATGTGTAAAAATGGGCTTGTTTGCAGACAGGTCAGCTTGCAGACTTCAGGAGCCCAGGAGCTGAGAGCATGTGCATATTGAAGAGGGAGTATAGAGCAGAGGTAGCAGAAGAGGTGACACAAATAGTCATGTCAAAATGGAAATGCGGAGAGAAGACTTATTTCCTCCTGTGTTTAAGTTACAGGATGAAACACCTACAACAAGCTAAAAGGGAAACATAGGCTGGCCTTCAGGTTGATCCCCTGGGCTGCCGTCTCTTTCAGATACCTCATGTATGTTCCATGCTCATGGGCCACTTACAAAGTGAACAATTGAAATATTTCTGGTTATGGGACAAAGGAGCTGCTTCTTGAGTCAGGAAAGCAGAAGTTTGCCAAGCAGGACTGCCAAGTAGGCAGCCTGGCCCTGGGAATTCCCTGCTGCTGAGAAGTGTGATGCCATGGGCTCAGCCTGACTGGAGTCAGGGCCACTGCCTCCCTCAGTGGGCAGCACCGATGGCCACAGGGGGGTACTGATGGCTCTGCTGTGCCCCATTACACCCACTCAAGGTCCGTCCACCTGCCCAGGAGAGATGCAAAAGAGAATGCCCAGGCCTGCCATAAGCACATGTGAAGACAACTTCAGGATAAGAAAAAACACATTCAAAGGGCTTGTCAGTTTGAAAACACCCTAAAAAGCTGAGACAAATGAAAGAAGACAGTGCACAAAAGGGAAGGCCTAATAAGCATGTGAGAGGATTATCTAAGTCAGAAGTCAATTTGCTATAGATTAATTTCCCTTCAGATTACAACAGACTCTTGTCAGCTTGCCTCTCCCAGGAACTTCACCAGCTGTCTCAAATTTCTCAGGTAGGATCATTTCTAGAGCTGTACTTGCCAAAGATAGGAGGAAATGTAGGCAAGCATTGATAAGACACTTCCCTAATGTGCAGGAGGTTGCTAAAAGTAGAACTGATTTTTTTTTTTCTTCCTTGCTTGGAATTCAGCAGACCAAGAGGTCAAGTAGCGATGGTCTCCAAGGACTTTTTAATTTACTGCAGGTTCTAGGATGTAAAACTGCCTGTGACAGTGCTATCATGCAGCTAAAGATCTAATGCTGTATCAGATTACTGGTGTGATTTAATTACCAATGGATAGCCTGTGGTGAAAAGGGCACCCTTACTTGCTAGACCTGTAAATCCAGGTCCTATTTTTAAACTTTTTTTTAATCAGCAAATTTATTGAAAATATCATCTTCTTAGAATGCACTTTGAATCTCACATGTGTGCTGGGAAGATGGATTGGGAAAAAAAAGAAATGGAAAAGTTGTATAGTTACTACTCTGTTCTGGTTTTGAATTAAAACAAATTGTAACCATTGATTCCTGATGGGAAATTAGATTTGTGGTTAGAGTTTGATTGAAAGTAAAACTAGATATAAACCTATATCCTCAGTTGTGTAAACGAGTCCAGGTTCAAAGAGTACTGTGCAGAAGGGGTTTTTATGTGGACAATTGCACAATGAGAACAGGGAGCTGGGATAAAACAGGTAAAAGCTGAGATGTCAATACACAGTAAGTCTGTTTGTGTATAAAGAGGAAGTCACAAAATAAGTTGATTGAAAACTGCAAATCTCACATTAAGGTCAGCCTAAATGATAACAAATTATTTAATACATATCTAGAGAAAACAGAAAATAAGTATCTGTAATAATTTGAAATATTTTCATAGAAATCACACCATTTGTGTCAACTACAATGACTGCATTGACCAGCTACCACTGAACCCTTCTTAGAGGTGTAAAGGTCTGACAAAGACTCTCTGTGTCTTCAGAGAACCCTTCAGTCTACCTCACCAACTACTTTTTTTTCCGATATATTCCCAAATCCCAAAATCGATGTCGTGGGTCAAAAATGTGGGTTTGTGAATTGTTTCCTTTTGCTCAGCTACACTGTAATATAAAAGATCTAGAAAGGGTCTGATTGCCTGATCGATCTAAAGAAAATGCTTTATCTGCTACAGCTTCTCTCTGAGAGTGATGCTGGTGTCATTTGAAAGCTGTGTTTGGAAAGAGGGCTCTGAAACCACGTACAATGAGAACTCAGGGCAGGCACAACAGTTGCACTGTTCACCACAGTCACACTTAATATATTCAGTTTAGCACAAAAGATATGTGTCCAGTGTGTTTCCTGTGAGATAAAAAAGGTTTAATTAACTGCAAGAGTTTATTTATTATTAATTTAGACATTATAGCATTTTTTATACATGAGATTGTATATAAAATGCAGCTTTGGTTTCTTTTAAACAAAAGACAAGGAATCAGCATGATTTCTGATGTAGATTCATACAGGGCAATCTTAAAATACATCTTTAAGGCCTATATTCTTACAGATACCACACTGTCAAATGACAAAGTCACTTTAGTTGCGGTTCCATGATGCATGTTCTTTAGCAGTTGGGCTGCTTTAATAAGTTCTGACCACAATCTACTTCTTGGAGGCTCTCCACACACCCTTAGTGTAGGCAAAAACTTTGTTCAGCTGTGCTGCAAATTTCACAATAGATATAATCCAGATTAAAAGTAACCTCTAATTAAAAACAATTGAATAATATTAATGGGTGGAGGGGTGGAATGGTGTGTCTGTGATACAGAAATAAAATGGGCTGTGAGGGGCAGTACAAAAATGACGTCTTCTACTGTGAACTTCAGTGTTGCTGTAAAAGCATGTAGCAGAACTGATCAATGAGAGCTGCAATACCAGACTTGTAAGAACTGGGCACAAGCCTAACTTGGCAAAGTTTTTTTTAGCATATTGGTATGGTATAGTCAATCTATGACTGTAGTGATACTTACCTCGAAGTTTAATGAAGCATAGAGCTAAAAATAACACTGCATACTATGTTAGCCTAAGCTTGGTTATTTTTTAAAAAATTTTATTTTATAGTATTTTAAACTGTTACTGCTCCAAGTTGCCTTTTGTCATTCATTTAGGGAAAAGAAAACGCCTTTAGAAAAGCTGTAACCTGGTATTTATTGTTGTCATTCTTTTACTGTGTTGTATAGATGGATAAAAAAATCTGTTGTTCAGAAATGTGTACTATTATACAGAAAATAACCCAAAGAATATATTTGAGACTACTGAATTTATGCTGCCTGGGTAAGAAAATTTGTGTGTGAAAGCAACTCCCTACTTTGCTTAAAACAGCATTTTTCCATCTAAAAAAATCAGTCTAAAAATACAAGAGTTTTACTTAAATCTAGCAATTATATTTACAGTGGGAATTCCTGCTAAATAGTGTAGAAATTTAGATGTTGACAAATAATTCAATTACCGCTTAATGCCTACTAGCATTTTCGATCAACAATCCCACAGCACTTTCCATAAAGTAGGCTTCAGGAATTAATTAATATACAATCAATACATTGCCTACTCCAGGGATTGAAAAAGGCATCTGATCTGTGCCAGGAATATGCTTGGCTGTCTGTTTGTTGTTTTGTTTGTTTAAAGGGAAACAAAAACTATTTTATCTGGAAAAACCCCAATGATAAATACTTAAATGGATTAACTGTACATGTATTTATTAAGAGCTTGGAATTTTAGTGATATAGATACTTCCTTCATAAGTGGTGAAAAGCTTTTTAAGAAAGTTTGTCTATTAAAAATTACCTTAAAATGAACAACTTCAATAAGCTACTACTAAAAAGACATTAAATTTTCTTTTACTTAAAAGATTGATAGATATTACGGTTAGAGGTTTCTTAAAAGGAAATACTTCTTTCCTAGAGTTTTCTTCTAATCATTACTGCTTTTTTGAGGGTGCTGCCAGAATCCTCTAACAATTCAGTTCAAAATTTCTGGATTTCATGTACAGAGGTTTTGAATGTAGCCAAAAAAAGCAGGGCAAAGTCTTATGTTTTGATTAATTTTTATCAATATCATGAAAACTATTTTATAAGGCATGCCACTACACTGTACAAATTCTTGTTTATGGGACCAGGCGTCCAGCTTCATTACAGCCTGTGAACTGAAGCAGATTTACTTGAGTATGATTTAAGGCCTGACACAATGATTAGCAGTTCAAATTCCTACATAACACAATGTTTCATTCATTCTGCCCAACAAATCACTGGGTCGGAGTATGTATTATAAGGAGACATCAGTTTTGGGGCAAACTTGAACTGTTTTTCATCGTATCCCATTTTAAGTAGTTCCCATTTCTGCCACTTCTTCCAAATGTCAGGCTATTCCTGCATTTCTGAATATGCCACACTGCAGTGGCATGCAGAATCGAAATGGAGAACTGATATGGCTTTTTTCTTTTTCTGTGTTATTTTTAATTTGAGCTCAGCAGACAGTTCACCATTCAGCTACACAAAGAGCTGCATGGCAGAAGTGAGAGAACAGCATGGGAGGAGGTCTAAGTAGTGGAGGATGAGCGAGGAAAGGGCTTCACACAGCAGCTCTGCTATCTGCAGTTCTTCTTCTGCCCATTTTTCTCTTCTCTACCATAGCTGGCAGAAGGCAGGGCAGAGCTGTATCTCACTAGCTGAGGTGCACCGTCTAGCATTTTAGCATGAACTGACTTCTCAGGCAATTAAAGCAAATGTGCTCGACTGCGGATTGAAAGAGTTCTGTTGTGGAAATGTCCTGGGGCAGAGGGGATGGCAGGACAGCTGGGGTAGCAAAGCATCCAACCACTGCAACCGTTCTCTGCTTTGTGCTTAGCTCAGAGCTCTCTGAAGTGCACCACGTGTTGAAAATGTACTGCCCTGCTTGGTGATTTGTACCAATACTATACTTCCTTAGGAGTTAAAAATTAGAATCTTCTTTCTGAATTGAATTCTGCTCCTCTCCTTCTCATCTTGACATTATATCAGTATGTACCAGCTTCAGTACTGGAATCTACTATTTAGAACCTAAGAGGATTTTTTTAAAGAGTGTGGGGTAGGACTTGGATTATCTAGCTCTCTGAGCTACCTTATAAAGTAAGCAGGAAGGTGCAAGTGTTAATTCAGGGAAGAAATTTTGGGGAATGGGAGGAGGGCATGAAAAATATGCCAACTAGGCTGCTTATTGGAAAGCCCATTGATAGGAATTAAGACTAACATTTCTACTATATAAAGGTTTGTGGTTTTTAACAGATGACTACCACAAGCATTAAATAACAGAACAAAGAAGTCTTTTACTTCAAGTAGTACAAACAGAAGTTCAGAGTGGATTATAGCTTTATTTTGTCTCTAATTCAGAGAAGGAAACAGCCTGGATAATTAAGTAAAATAACCACATTGGAAATAAGTTACCTGAAAATTATAAAAGGCTTTCCAAACCAGAAATAGATTAATGCTAGCAAGTGTACTCTGACCATGCATTTTAACATATAATCTCAATTCATATTGGGTAAAACTTTTGAACCTCTTATCTCCAGCAATGAATAGAGGAAGTAGACTAGAAAACACAAATATGTACAAAGGAAGCCTAACTATTGGTTGTTTGAATCTGAACTGTGTTGTCTTTGTAGACTTTGAAACAATGCAAAATAAATGCAAACTGTTGTTTAGCATTTGCTTACAATAGGCTCCCTTAGAATCTTTTCTTCCGAGCACAATATTTCTGGAGTTTTCTTAGTCCTCTAATGTATACAGGATTGTAACATGTAAAGCTTTCTATTCTGGACTTTTGAAGACCTATTTACTCTAGATATCTTAGGTTATTAAGACCTATTTACTGTAATGTTTTGTAGTACATTTTGAATTTTAAAAAATTCAGAATAAAAGAGTTAACATTGTGTCTCTCAAAGCAAAGACTTGTATGTCAAATTAATCAGTTAATGTTTAATAATAGTGGTTGTATCTAATCTCAGTCAAGAGCTACAAATGAGTCACATACATTTATATAATTTATCTGACAGTAAAACGTGATCTTTCACAAGGATATGTGTTTAAATAAGATAAAGGTTTCAGTGCTTACGAACAGCCCTTTTGCTTCCATGTAAATCCAAGCCATTGATGAAAGGATTTGGAGTGCCTCTAACCTATCTCAGAGGAAAAAAGATTCAAGATTAGTTTTTAGTTCAGATCATTGATCTAGTCCTTTATACAACAACAGAAACGTTAGTGCCAACCCAAGGGAGAAGGTAGGCACCAACAGCAAGAGAAGGTGACACCATCTGCTTCAGCAGCAGGGTGGATTTATGTGAGATTAAAGTGACCATGTAAATAGAGCCTTAGAAATGAAACCTGTTGGCTAGAAGAGGCCCTTTCCTCAAATAGATTAATGATTTGTTTATACCAAGTTAAACCACAAGGGAATCCTTAACAGGCTGTGTCTGCTTTTTGGGTTAGGGATGGCTCCACCTACTCATGCAATAGAAGCACCAGCATTTACAAGAATCTGAATAGGAAATAATAGGAAATTATCTATTAGGATAAAATAAAGCTAACACACTGATTAAGTCGTAGTTCACAGAAATTTGCAAAGGAGAAGGAAACAATATCTCTCTCTGAAGGGAACATGAGGGAAAGTTTAGATATAAAGGTTAGATGGGTCCCCAGATCTTCATTTTCATCCACAAAGACAGGCCTAAGAAAGTAGAGTCTGTATAAAAGCAGACTCCTAGACATATGTGAGCAAGTAGATAGCTGAGTAGATAGCACAAAAAGAGAGAAACCTCTAAATTTTTCTAGACTTTATTTTAGGAAGTGTGGGTAATTTTATTTTAAATCATGACCATATTATATATTGTGTAAATACACTTACTAAATTTAGCAACAAACCTGAGCAATGGCAAATGCTAGGGCATGGCATTCTACTGGCGCTACTTAGAGGTAATACTCTAAGACTGCAGCAGTAGCTCAGGACCATAGAATATTTCTTAGGCATATCCAGAGAACAAGAGCGTCAATCCAGGAAGCCATACTAGGCAGATTGAAGTTGGTAAAGCTGCTGTGAGAAAGAGACATCCTGTGATAATTAACATTAGCCAGAGGCTCCCTGCATATAATATGATGGTGGGGAGAGTGGGTGAACCCTGAGGATTTCCCATTTTCTCTTATGACAGCATTTGAGTCAAATCAGTACAGGGTGCAGCTGCTTCAAATAACTGAAAGGAGCAAGTCCAGCACCACTGCAATAAGTTAATGTTTAGCTTTCATGTGATGTTAAAACCTGTATTACTTGCTCAAGTTGCTGAGACTTGCCTTCAAAAGAAACTGGATAAAATTATTTATTATATTTTAAAGGTGCACATTACACTACATTGAAGAATTACAATTCTTCTCTGTAGCTTTTCAGTATTTTCATCTGTTTCATATGTTCATTCCTTATATGTCCAGAATTCCTGGATGCTTCAGTCTTTGCAACTATTTTTTGTTTTTTTCTGAGTTATGCTTAATAAGCTCCAAATTGTCATGGAACCGCAGGTGAATGTAAGAAGGTATTATAAAACCACATGTACCTTTTGACATTGTGAGTGACAAACACTGCATTGTACAACTAGCAGTCAATTTCTATCTTATACAAAAACCCTGCATCACTAGAATAACAACATGTAGTATTGTTATAGCTGGATAGGAAACTTAAGAATTAATAGGTAGCAATAAATCAGCATAACTTCTACTGCTTGGGCATTAAGATATACCAAAGCTTTGGTGTGGGCCTACAAAAATGACTGATGTGTGAACTGTAGAATGGAAACTTGTGTATGGAAAGGCTGTACAGTAAATAATACATCAATAATGACTTATGTTCTACCTTTGTGGTTTTCTGCATCTGCCCCTCAGTCTTTAGAATATTCCTTTGGGTTTCCACATCCTGTGAATATCAAGTATGTTACATGATTCCTGATACTGTTCTGGCTTATGTGGCCTAGCTTTTCATGGGAGTTGCCTCTACTGAGGCTAAACCGGGAATTTAACAGGTAACTGAAAAAGGCTGAAATGGTCTTATTTTGTAGCATGTAGCAAAGCCTGGGCACAAAGAGTACTTGAAGAAGAACTAAACAATTCAGTGCTGGAATAAAACACCTGCTCTCACAGATGATGAAGATCTCATGTACTAAGTGAAAAATATATCCCCTAATGAACATATGCCAGGAACTGTTTGGATCTAGATGGAACAGGAATGAAACATTTAGATCCTTGCCAGCCATATGGGACACCGACATTTCACAATTACTCCCAGTTACCCAATTACTTGGCTGTTGTTCCAAGGGTTGGCATAGAGCACTGGATGAAGTAAGGGCTTGAGATTATTCAGCAAAATGTTAAAATGTTTTGCTCTGTGACCTCCTCTTGTGTTGCTGTTCTGTTGCATGCCCATAACCCAGCTAAACCTGTGCAAACCAGTGAACTGTAGAGGGAGGTGATGCAGAAAGCGCAGCCATCTGGGCCTGCTGAAAAGGAAGAGAAGAAAACCCTGCGAGAGTCGCTGGCTGTTGCTAAAGCCAGGATTGCAGTTACAGGAGTGCCAAATCTTACTAATTAATTTTCAGATTTATACTTCAGGGTGACTCTGGCAGTGATTATGTTATTCAAAAAACAGTCACAGACTGTTCTTGAATCTTCAAGCACAGATCTCTAAATTTTTTGTGAGCTCCTAACATTTGGTTTCCACACATACATCTTTCCTTAAGGGTAAGCCCTGCCAAAGAGTAGCAGCTTATCCTTACAGTAGTATTTTGTCATTCATCTTTTCATCAAAGCAGTGTTCTTTAGTAGGTGCACTGAACACCCAAAGCCATAACATGCTATGTTTGTCTCATTTTTGTCCCAACACCTTGGCTTAATCTTTGTGCCCGAAGATTCATAGACAAAAAGCATCAGGACTGGAGACTCACAACTTCTGGCTTTGACTCTGCAAACAGACTGCATTAAAAGAAGTCACAATCAAGTCATAAACACAAGAAGTCTGGACAAAACCCAAACCTAGCATAAGAAAGGATGATTTTACTTGAACTTAATAGTGTTCCCACAAATTTCAATTGGACTGAGGCTTCCCACAGTGCATGAAGGGCTGAGAGAGCCTGTGGTGAACAGTACTTCAAGGTAACTTTTCCCCACTTTATGGCGCTAATGTAGAATCACAGAATGGCTGGTGTTAGAAGGAACCTTAAAGATCATCTTGTTCCAACCCTCCTGCCATGGGCAGGGGCAAATCCCAATAGATGAGGCTGCTGGAAGCCTTGTCCTACCTGGCCTTCAGCTGGGCCATCCGCAGCTTCTCTGGGCAACCTGATTGTACTCACCAACCCCACGGTAAAGAATTTCCTCCTCTGTGTTAATATGGGTCCAGGCAAACGCTCCTTCCTTATTTTGGAGGAACTACTCCTTTTGGGGAGTTTGGAGGGGGGTGTTGGTGGTTGGGGTTTTTTTTAAGACCGTAAGGAGTCTGCAGCTGTTCTTAATACCCTGCCCAGTAAATGACAGAAATGACAGAAGCCTGTTCGCAATCAACGGCACGCGTTATTTATCAACTGACTTCTCCCTAATTGTCCCCAGGCAGCGCCCCGAGCGCTTCCTGGCAGACACGAGGGGACCTCGCGGGTGGCCCGGGAGCGGGATTGGGACTGGGACAGCCCCAGGGGCTCGGGGCGGGCGGGGCCCGCTGCCGCCCCCACCCCGCCTCGCTGCCCGCCGCCGCTGCCTTCGCCTTCCCGAGCGGCGGCGTGAG
>WBMY01007470.1:505912-523176 GCA_013397315.1 Donacobius atricapilla
GCTGCACGACTCCATTGGCACAGTGCTGAGCTCAAAATAAATCTAGCTTCTCTGGAACTTCCTGCCAGACACATGATGTAGTCAGATGGCATTTGGGGAGGATTTTCAGTCTCAAGTATGTTCTCTTTCTGCCTGAGGAGGAGGACAGTACCTGTACTGTGAGGATGGCCAATATTCTGCAGCGGTCCTGAGGCCTGCAGGTCACTGCTGGTCTCTGAGGTTGTAGTAAATGTATACAATAATTCAAAATTTCATTAAACAGCACTTTGGCTTAAAGCGTCTTATACAGGTTCATGGAAGGATTCAGCAAGAAACACTGAGAAAAGAAGAGGATTTGTTGTCCGAGAAGCTTTGGTTCCCAAGCAGTTTTTACACATGAAACAGCTTTCCCTAAAATTGTCAGGTTTATTTCTGTTGATCTTCCCCAGATTTTAACAATACTTTTCTGTGCTTCATGTTCTGCTGCTTAACAGGGTTATTAGAAGATTTAAAGATTAGCTTTAAAAAAACCCAAAATTATAAGACATGTCTCTAAAAAAAAAATCACTGAAATAAAAAGTAAATTGCAGCTCTCTCTTTTTTAACCAGGTAGTTTTAAGATTGTCAAGTGAGTGTGTGTGAAGGCGTGAAGGAATAGGGATGCACAGCTGAGGCATGTGTCAGGACCACAGCTTTATGGATTGGAACCACCTTTGGGTCTTTTGAAACTGACTTTTTCTGGGTTTTTTATTTTCAAGAGAAAGGGTATCATGCATGCTGGTCACTATATTTTAATAAATACTAATAAATTACTGCAGTCTTTCTGGTTAAAAAAAAATTGCTTATTTGCATCTGCTGCAGTTCTGTGTATGTATGTGATGGCAAAACTGCTCATCATTACTACCTTTCTTGGAAACTTTTCCAAACATATGGATAATTTCTCTATGATGAACAGTCAACTTAGGACCTGTCAGTTTGGAAAAGAGATGACATCACAGGGAGGTGTGTTATGGAGACCTGCAAAATCCTGTCAGATGGGGACAGAGTGGACAGAGATTGTTCACTCTTCCAATACATGAACTAGGGGGTCTCAAACAAAGATAATATGAATCAGACTTCAGCAAAATAAAGTCCAGTCCCTGACCTTGGTAGTGGATAGTAGACCCATGAATTCATTGCTAAAGTTTGTTGCGGATGCTAAAAGTTTATGTGGATTTTAAGGGAATCTGGGTAATTAGTGAAAGATAAATGATTTGAGATTTACTAAATATAAAATATCACATCTGGCTTAGCAAGTTCTTCTAGAGGAAACTAGGAGCACACTTGGTATATGTATGTTATCAGTCTGATAGTATCTTTTATAGCTATTGCTGAAGATCAGGATACATATAGAAATGGATCTTATACCGACCAAATATAGCTGCTCTCATGCACTTTCCTTGGATCCTGCTGCTAAAGCTGATCCTGATCTTCTAATTAGTTTCTGATCCTGCTGTATGCAAATCAACCTGTTAGCACACCAGACTCTGAGGAGGAGAAAAAAAGAGGAAGGAAAAGATCAGATCATCCCTCCTACTTTGTAAGACACTTAGCTCTCCCTCAGTTCTTAATTTATAAATAGCTTTTGCTTCTGCCCCTGTGAAAATTCTTGTGTGAGGCCACAGAAACAACAGGAAGGTCGTGCATACAGTTGTGGGAAGGTGAAGGTGAGGCTAGTACGGAAGAATTTTATTTGCATAATTAATGGTGTCATTTCAAGGAAGGAGTGGAATACTTCAGCACACGGAACTTGACCCTGATATCCACCCTGCTCATTTTATCTCTATCTTACATATTTACACATTAACACAGATTATTTTTGGACCAAATTCCTGGTATATTGGATTTGATTTACCATGAGTGGAACATAGGTGACTGGTCTTACAGAAAAATGAGCTCTGGGAGTTTATGATTTGGATCAAATTGGTTCCTGCAGTCTGGCTTGCCTTGGGAGGGTCTGACACCTTTTCTTCTATTTATTTATATCTCAATTTTCCTTCCACTTACCTCCCGTGACAGTTTTACTCACTGAAAGAAGCAAATGTTCCATATAATGCAGTCTGCTTATTTTATCACTGGAAGTCAAATCCCTTAAAGATGAAACAGTACATGATGTTTCCTGCTGCCCAGTGAATTACAAACAATATTTTCTCTTTGCGTGCTCCAGGTCCGTCTGTCGTATGTGCGGATCAAGTATCTCTTCATCTCCTGGTTGGTGGTGTTTGTTGGCAGCTGGATTATGTATGTCCAGTATTCCACCTACACAGAACTGTGCAGAGGACATGACTGTAGGAAAATAATAGTAAGTATATTTAGTATAGCTTTCTGAAGTGCTTGACTAATTCAGTCAGTGCCACATGTGATTTAATCAAATTCTCATATTCCATCCTGCTGAAGTAAGATTACAACTTCAATTACAGATAAAACTAGTTGTGTCTCTTAACATTATTTTGGCATAGGGTTATTAAAGTTTTTTCTTAGGTTTTTCTTTCAAGACTCGGGTGTTGGAAGAGATAGTTATTGCTTCCTTTCTTAGGAAATTTGTTAATTTTTTTTTTCCTTTTTTTGTTTCAGTGTGATAAATACAAGACTGGTGTTATTGATGGGTCAGCATGTAGTAGTCTTTGTGCTAAAGAAACATTGTATTTTGGAAAATGTTTGTCAACAAAGCCCAAGAACCAGGTAAAGCTTTACTCATCCAACCTAGTTTTATTATTTCCCACTGAAATGTCATTGTCTGGAACATCAGCTAGACCTTAGTGTCAGTCAGTTGAACCTGTTTAATACAGATTATTTCAAACTTTATTTGCTGTGACAGGCAGAGCATGTGTGTGAGTGTATATATATGTGTGTGTGAGTGTATATATGTGTGTGTATATATATACACCTATACAGAGAAGATATACTCTAATAAAAATGGATATATATATAATATGCACCTATATACAATAATATAAATTAGTCCTGTGTGTAGAGGGGTATCTGGTTATTTTATAGGACATGTATTTAGGAAACATATATAATATATACTGAGTCCTGCCACAGTTTGCCAGAATGTGCATACTTTGTACAGCTTGCTGCTTCTCTGCCACCCTGCACCACCAGTAGAAGCAGCAGCCTTGTACCAGGCCATGCAAAGGTGGCAGTGATGCCAGGCAGTTTTAGGGAAGCTGTCTGTGTTTTGGCAGTGCAGTGTCTCCGAAGGACCTGCAGCAGTCTTTGAAGCTGCCATTGTTCAAATTGCCGTATTCATTGTCTGCACGCAGGATTCAGTTTCTGATCTCTGTTGCTATTTGACTCTTGAAGCAGTGGTTGAAGGATAGGTGGTCATCAGATGGACTTCCAGTGTTTTATACCTTTTCCCCTCTTTTTCTGCATAGATCTATTTAGGCATCTGGGGAAATCTGCAAAGTGTTATAAAATGCCAGATGGAAGAAGCTGCTCAACGTGATTTTGGTACTGACCCAGAACCAAGGAAGGAAATAGTCCTATTTGATAAACCAACAAGAGGAACCACTGTTGAGAAATTCAAAGAAATGGTATATGGTCTTTTTAAAGTAAGTATATTCTTATTTATTCTATTTTGACAGAAAGGCTTGTTTTCTTGAAACTGGAGAGAATACCCTGTTGTATGAGCCTTGTTCAAGGGTATGCTAGAAAAATAATCAGCACAAAAATAGTTTTTCCCAGAGGTGCTTATCTTAAAGTTTGAAGTAACTAATTACCAGGGTTTTTCCTTACTCTTTAAATGATGGGAGCTGGCATTCATCTTGTGTGTCTATAGATTTTGGTAGTATTGGTATAGAAAACATGATGTGAGGCTGATGTCAGCTGTCATGCATTACAGCAGCTTTGTCTCTAACATGGTGTGTTAGGGTAGTTTTTAGGAAAATTTGGAAAAAGTTGATCTGCCTAGTTGAAAATGGAACAGTTTTGATTCCAGCAATGGCTTCTTTCTCTGTAGTCCTACAATGGAGGTGGTTACATCAAATAACAAAATCAAGCATGTCAGTGTAATTATGGAATTTTTACTCAGTTTTGTCTTGGTACCCTTTATAATTGGACCAAACGTAGTTGATAACATTATTCCTCTATGTTTGTAAGGTCTAATGACCTGAAAACTAAACCTGATCTAAACTTTGGAATTTTGCATACTTTTTCTTAGAGGATATTGAACAAGCTACTTGATACAATTTTCCTAAAGACTGATCTGAACAAGGATTGAATTTTAATCTTTGCACTTTGAAGTGCAAAGAAAGGTATTACTTTCAGAGGATTGTATGTTCGGTGCCTATGAAAACAGAAGAAAAAGGACTCTGCAGGCAGGTGTGATGGCAGGTCCTGTTACATCCATAACAAATGAAAACCAGAACGTACCCAGTTATTTGTATTATTCATAGGAGAGTAACAGGAGGCAGAGTGACAGATGGATTGGGAGTAGTTAATGAAATCATACTTAATCTTTTTCGTCTGTTGCTTTTAGGCAAAACTGGGTGAACAAGGAAATCTTTCAGAACTCGTTAATCTCATCCTGTCTTTTGCTGATGGAAACAAAGATGGAAGAGTCTCTTTGCCAGAGGCAAAATCTGCATGGGCACTCCTACAGCTAGAGGAGTTTCTGTTAATGGTGATCTTGCAGGATAAAGAGCATACTCCCAAGCTGATGGGTTTTTGTGGGGATCTCTATGTGACTGAAAGAGTTGAATATACCTCTCTCTATGGAATCAGCCTTCCATGGATTATAGAACTTCTCATTCCCTCTGGCTTCAGAAGAAGCATGGACCAGTGGTTCACTCCATCATGGCCAAGAAAGGCAAAAATAGCTATAGGGCTTCTAGAATTTGTGGAAGATATTTTCCACGGACCTTATGGAAACTTTCTTATGTGTGATACAAGTGCCAAAAATTTGGGATATAATGATAAATACGATTTGAAAATGATGGACATGAAAAAAATAGTGCCAGAAATTAATTTGAAGGAAATAATTAAAGATCGTCAGTGTGACTCGGATTTGGACTGCATTTATGGTACAGACTGTAGAACACTATGTGACCAAAGCAAAATGAGATGTACCACTGAAGTAATTCAGCCAAACTTAGCAAAAGCTTGTCAGCTCCTTAAAGACTATCTGCTTCGTGGTGCTCCTTCTGATATCCATGAAGAACTAGAGAAACAGCTGTACTTGTGCATTGCCCTTAAAGTCACAGCAAATCAGATGGAAATGGAGCATTCTTTAATACTCAATAACTTAAAAACGTTACTGTGGAAGAAAATTTCTCATACAAATGATTCGTAACTTCTCCACCAGCAGAAGAGTATTGATGCCTGCCACTAGAGGTGGCCTAAGACATTCGATAAAAACAGTCTGCACCTTTTTAAAAAGATATTTCTTTACTCAGATTTTATTAATGGTTCTTTCAGTCCTGCCCTTGAGTCAGTAACTCATGACAGGGCTTCTCAGAAAACGAACATGCCACTGAAAGATCAGGCAGAGGCCAGAAGTCCTTCTGGTGTTCAGTGATGTGTTATGGAAACAAGAACTCTGCATGCTTGACTATTCTGTGCACTTTGTCAGATCTTGAACAGGATGAAAGTGTTCACTGTGCCACTACATCAGCTGAGGGAACATCTTCCATTTCTGTGAAAAACTTTGCTCACTTGTGAAATACCTGCAGAGGATTTTTTCCTAAGTAGTTTCATGAAGAATCACCACTACTGCAAGTAACGTGTCCAAGCTGCTGTTATGAATGAACTGAACTGTGAGATTGAAGTTTACTAATACCTTGGCATGGCAGAATTTGCACATTAAATAATTCTTAACTGTGGAAAGTTAGAATTTTATTCTAGAATGGATAGGTTGTAATATGAGACAGATCGGATTCTGTTTACACATTGTTACCTCATGCTTACGTCTTGAATGTTTAAGTAGTTCAACATTTTTAATTAAGTCACTGTATGGTGAACCCTGTGGGAGCCAAGAATTTTGGAATATTATTTCTTAAAGTCATCTATATGGTTTAGCAGCAATACCAGCATCTGTTTGAGAAACTTCAGTGGAAACCTTTAACCCAAATTAAGCTGTAGCAAATAGTGAAAAGAAAGGACTTTCGTGGAGTAAGCTATAGTATGAAAACTGAAGTTAATTTTTAAAAATATTGAATAGCAGACATGTCTAAGCAGGTAAAAAAGGAAGATTGTGTAGTGTAGGAATCTGCAGTATGACATGAGAAACAATTGTTGTGGATGATCTTGCCTTTTTACTGTCCCTCCAGATTGAGCTACAAACCTGTACTCCAATCTTCCTAACTATTGCAGGAAATATAGAAGAGCTAGACCTGAATTTTAAGACAAGCTGGATTGTTCAGGATTGTGCAATATTGCTCAAATGGGAGCCTCTGAGATTTTCCAGCTCATTCCTAGCTGTTACTAAGTGAGCTGCAGTGTGTTACAATTCTTTTTTTTCTAGTAGCATCTATGAGTCAGTTAAGACTCAAGTCATGAGTAAATAAACATCACCTGATCCTGGCACTTTCCAAAGCATGACCACTCTACCACCCTCAGTCTGCACCCTTGTATCTTCCAGTTACATCTGTGTTTGGAATTATGCAGAATTGGATGTCCATAGTACACCTGAATACATGCTCAACACTTACCTGTTGAATGTTTTATTTATAAATGCTTCAGGTATAAAGTTGTTCAATCTTTATGATTTTAATGGCAGTTATCTGTATACTTCTGAATCCTGGCCCATTGATTCATTTTCAGCAGAGGTAAGAACAAGCTTTAAGTATCTGAAAGTAACTGCTCTAGGCATCCTGTCTTAAATGCGTTCCTAGAATGATGACACTGAAGCACGGAACCAAAACAAAGTAATTTCTCTATACCAGATGTAGTAACATGCAGCTTGGGTTAAGATTGTTTTGTGAACATCAGCTTTTTAGTTTAAGAAATACTATGCTCATGCTAATTATTGTCTTGAACTTGCTAATGTGCTCCAACTATGAGCTAATAAGTATTTGTAACCAGCAATGCACTAAAAGTGTAAAGTGGTCATGTTCTTGGTGAAAAAAATCTGACAGTGACTGCTATCTGGGCAGAGATTACTTAAAATACCCAACGTCACTGGGTATTGTAACAACTGGAGAATATGTCTCATAGTGCAGTTTGTTGTACAGAATCTTCATTTTTATTACTGTGGCATCAAGTTGAAAATTTCATTGGAAAAAAAAAATACACTTTCGTTTACAATAAATCATAGGCCCCTTTTTTTTCAATAGCTGTATTTACCCAACTACCAGTATCTTAGAGCAAAACCTTCCTCCACGTAGCCTACTTGACCCATGTTTAAACTGTGCAAACAGTTTCTCTGAGTCTAATGGGAAACCAACTGGCACATGGAAGTGCCCGTGAAACAGAGGGAGGAGGCAAAGGAGCAGGACAGGACAAGGCTGGTGAGCAATTCTTCTCTTCCAGGTGGCTCAGCCTGCAAGCTGCAGAGGGAAACACAGATTGGGCTCTGGGTGGGAGCCGCCCTTTAGGGTAAGGAGATGAAAGCTGGGGATTGGTGAGGCGGATGGACAGGTAGAGGGGAGGCAGGAGAAGACTGAGGAGATGGAGGCTGGCATCAGGGGGAGTGGGGGGAGTGTGAGGGCACAAAAGCCCAGGGGTGCTCCTCAGAGGGCCCATTGGAGTCGTTCCTGCACAAGGAATGAACTGCCTTGTGGAACAGGAGGTTGTGGGCTCTGCTGAGGGACCCTCAGGAGCAAACTGGAAGGGAACGTGGTCTGGCTGTGTGGTGAGTATGTCCTGAGCCAAGGGGAAAGGCTCTGGTGTGTAACTGCCAAAGAGCCTCATTCGTGTTTCCTTGGCAAGGCCTCTGTACCTACCCCTCACATGCAACTTAGAGTGAATTCTCTTATCAACTAAACGAAGTGAAGTATTCAGCTGAAGACAGTACCTGTTTCAGTAGCAGCCAAAGCTTGGAGGTGCTAAGTGCGTGGAAAGCCTAAGGTTACCTGTGGGCAGAGGCTTCAGAGCCTTCTTGTCACTACTCTTGGTTTTCCCCTAAGCTACATCCAGACTCCTCCTAAACATGAAGTATGCTGAAAGAACTGTGAAGGACAGGTATAGGCTTTAAAAAAAAATTTAAATCTTTTTCCAGCTGGAAGCAGCAAGCTCTTATATTTAGTCCTTGACACTAACCATGCCAAAAATTACAGGCATTGACTTCCTTCTCCATCTTACAGAAGTAATTCTGATGCAGCAGCCTTGTTCTTTGAAGTCTGTCACCTCTCTTCTCTGGGAAAACTCAATTCACACAGTACTTTGAGAGGGGAGAAAAAAAACCGTTTCAGGTACAGAATATCTAGATAATAAAAAATATTTTGTATTTTTATAAACTATATAAATAAGCTGGTCTTACACAGTTGCTTCCTCAATAAATTTATTGCTGCTTTTTCAAAAGCTTCACAGAAAACTGTGGAAGTTGTCTTAACTCTCAGTTCTGCGCTCCTGGGCCCTGAGGAAGCTGGCCTTCTTCTGAGCAACACGGTCTTTCTTCTGGGCAAGAGACATCTTGGGACAGTTCCATCTGCAATGGAAGCACAGGCTGTAGTAGATCCAAAGCAAAAAAGTAGCAGTGCATCACAACTGTGATTAGGAGTACAGTGGAGAATATATTCCCACTTCTGTAACATGCTTAATTTCCTCATAATGATCTAAGGCTGTAGTTAGGGCATCACAAAAAGCATGGCTGGGCAGCTTTAATTTCTCTAGAGGGAAATTCTCTACTCTTTGTGACTGAAGTACAGACATTATCAAGCCCAATGCAATAGCTGTGTCTTGATTTCTTTTCTCCTACACCCTTAAAAATCAAAATAGTTTGGTACTGACAAAATAGTCAACAAGCTCTCAGCTGAAGAGAAGCAGCTCTCCCACTGAAAACACTGGGACCTGAATATCCCAGTTCTAGCTATTCAAGCCACAAGCATTCTTCACTTTGATTTTTTAAATAGTTAAGAGCTCTTGAATTTCATATTCCTACTGCTAAAGGTGACTCCAAAGTTATATAGAACTGCTTGTATCTTAATCTGGTCCAAAACACATGGCTAGTGACACAACTCCATTACTTGTTTTACTGTAAGATACTGCCAACAGAGAAGTCACACAGATGTTAAAAAGAATGAGAATTTTACCTCTTTTTCTTGACTTCTCTCTTGGGTTTCTTTTCATGGACTGGATTATCCCGTATAGCAGCATGGGCTTTTTTATACATTTCTTCCATCTTGGAGGACAGGGGGGGAAAAAAAAAAATCAAATTTATCATAGTGGTCCCGTTGTAGGATTATCAGAAATCCAACATCCCTGTGCCTGCCTTGTCCCCAGGCATGCAATAATGCTGCTCTGTCCCAAAGGCAGCTCTGGCTCCATAATGGCACAAATTTTAACAATATTTTTGCTGGTGGTTAATTAAGAGTACTAGATCTCAGCTGTGAAAAACTTTTTAGATGTACAAAGAGCAAGTGTCTGTCCAGTGACTCAAGTCCTAGACTCACTTCTTCATTTGAACACAAGCTGTAACTGCTGTTTGCTTAGGAAGCAGATGAAGTTGGCATTTATATTACTTTCTTTTTAGAATTTGTTAGAAAAAGATAGCAACTAGTTAAATTTATAAAAAGCCCCAAACCCCATTGAAATGAAGGGACAGAAAATGTAGTTTGCTGCAGCTTAAAAAGGGGACATGAAGAAGCTATGTTTTAAAGCTCCAAGATCACTTACTAGGAGAACCAAGCAAGAATATTAGAGGCAGTAGGACAAGCCATCTGGAAGGAGTTTAATAGTTGGAAAAAGTAGAAGCAGCACCTCTGTATTTTTACCCATCTTCTAGTATTTTAATAACACTAAAATGTGTTTAGCAGTTGAGACTTTGATGAAATGCTACCTTGGGCTCTCTCTATTCACCTGGAATAGCAGAACTCATTTCTAGGGTCGCACAAACAGAACCATAGATCTGACCCACAACCACATGCTCACTCAGTTACACAGCACTACAAGCACTCCAGCTACAGAAATGACAGGCTCTGGGGCAGGATAAGGAAAGAGCAGAGTCTGTACAGAAACTTCTAATTTAGTTTCTCTGTTGGGAAGGGGAGAAAGTGGTCCAGCACAGATTTAGGTCCTGTAAGCCTGGATTTATAGACAGAATTTAAAGTTTCACAGCAGGCAAAAAGGTCCCACTTTCCCAAGTTCTACACTGTATTACAGACCCCTTAATGAAGGAAAAAATTATTTTCTTTGCATGGGGTAACACACAACATGAGTCACATAATTTTACATCTCAGACTTATTTGCATTATTACAGAAGTCCCTGTCAGCATCTCTAAATCCCCGAGCTCAGCTGGATGAACCTTACCCCGTCAGGTGTGACATTGTTCTTTATGTACTGGGAGAACTGTTTCTTGTAAGCGTCCTCGTCCTCCTCCATCAGGTACCGCATGTAATCGGCCACGTTCTGGCCCATGATGTGCTTGCGGTGAACCTCGGCGTTGAATTCTTTGCTCTCCGAGTCGTAGCCAGGGAAACGTTTGGTGCTGGAAAACAGCAGGTACGGTCACATTAGGGCTCTAAGTCACAGACAAGATGCACACTGAAATGATGATACATCAGAGTCTCCTACAGATAACTGAGGGATAAGACCCTTTAAAAAAAAAAGAATAATAGAAGTTTTAAGTTCATCTCAGCTGCCATCAGTCCCGTCTTGAAACACTGCAGTACATCAAATACACACCATGGACCAACTGTGGTGTGTTCAGTCACTGCAAGTATCATCATGTAGCAGCCAAGTCAAAAACCTGGACAATTAGCCAAGAATAGGACAGCATGGGAGAGGGTAGAAAAACATAAAAGATCTCAAGATTTTCTTTCCTCCACTGCTACTAGCAGAAAGTAGCATTAAGCTGCAATATCAGTGTTAGGTAACAGTCAAAATATCCACGTGGAAATTCTAAATGAAGGTGGACTGCTCAGACTTACTGTTGTATTGACAACAGGAACAAGTACCAGTGGGTTTGTACCTGGTATGTAGTTTTTTCACAGTGAAATACCTGCACACGATTTGGTGAAGATTTAAACCAAGCAAATACCCTTTCAAGATCTGATAAAGGCATTCACTTTAGTTTTAGTAAAAGCAACAAGATAAGTCCTTTAGTTTCTACAAGTTTCATAACATCTCCTGACAGTTTTAAGATTCCCAGCAGCACTATCAGAATTGCATTTGTAGATTAAAAACCAACCAACAAAAAACCTCCAAACCCAGAACCTGGTTACATAACCATTACCATGTCAGTACAAAATTATTTCAGCATAAATTGATTAGTGTAAGTAGACTGCCACATACAGAAACATCTCAGGCTAACCCTGAACAAATTCTTCGTAGCACACATTACCTATGAGGGATAGAGAGCCCCCCATCCACTGCACCCTTCAGAGCACCAAAGACTTTGTTTCCAGTGGTAGTTCTGGCAAGACCTGCATCCAGGTAACATGTAAAAGCACCAGGCTTCCCATCCACACTCTCCACATTGTATTCATCACCAGTGACTTCAACTTGGCCTTCATAGATCTTATCAAGGCCAAATTTGTTCAAAAGCTGTGGGGAAAGAAAACACGCTTTTGAAATTCCCTCCATTTATTGATAATAATGTAGAACTACCACTACTTTAAAATGTGAATTTGCAGTAGAATCATGGTTTTAACAAATTTCTTTACAAAAAGTATGCACCCAATACTAATAACCAAGCTTTTTAACAACCACCACTGTAAGTGCATCCTTTTAAGTTCCAACCTTCTGTTCCTACAGGTACACCACTGAACTTAAGACTTATTCATGAACCCCTGTGGAAAAATGGATGGCTGCCGTTTACAGGTTTTTGAACTCTACAAGGTGCATTTCTTACATTTTTATCCTCCCTCCCTCCACCAAACTTGAGGGCTGAGACACAACAGCGGGCTGCTGGAGCTGAGCCTGCGTGCTGTCATGCCTCCCCCCGTGACTTGCCAGTCACAAGACACATCCAATCTACCACGGTAGGAGCCAAAGTTGGGATTCTGAGAAGCCCCCAGACCCGTGTGCTGAAGGAAGGGCCGGGCCGTGGCTGTGCCGTGCCGTACGTACCCTGCGTGCCAGGAGCAGGCCGGTGCAGTAGGCGGCAGCGTAGTTGGTCAGGCCAACCTTGACGCCGTACTTGGGCAGCTCGTGGGCGTAGGCAGCACAGACGATCATGTCCCCCTCGATCCGGGCATAGGCGATCTGGCAACAAACAAACGTCAGGGCTGCGCCACCCGGCTCCGGGCACTGCCCCTCTGACACCTGCTCAGGCCAACAAACACTGCATCCCAGTGGGCAAAAACTGCCACCCTCTGCGGGCAAGCTCAGGGAGCGGGGCTGCTTTGGCTCGCTGGGGGCTTGTTTGTTTGTTCCCCCTCCTTGTGGTTTGTTTTTGCAAAAGTAATCAACTCATCAAGTGAAGACACGAAGAATTCAAATCTGTATTAGGCTACCTAAAATGCTGGTCAGCAACAACTGGTAATTACCTTTCCACACAGATCAAGAGCCCAGAAACTGCCTACAAAAACAACCTTCCAAAGAATCATTATGAACGCAGATGAGTTTTGTCCCACTTTATGATACATCTCAAAAAATACAAGAAGCATACGTCACTTTGTGGTAACACTGTTAGTAACCTTATGGAATGATTTTATTAATCATGGTCTGAGACCATCATCACCCCGGGGTCTCCTATGGGACAACAGGACTATCAGATACATTTCTGCTGTTCCTTTCATGTATAGAACCGCCTCCTTTTGACTCTCACACCTCCTCTCCACATCCAAACACTGTCCCATTTTTGCAGGATTCTGACATACTGGAAAATATCAGTCAGATGTAAGCCCTTGCCACCACTGATTTTCATTTTGAGTTTCAAAGATAAAACAACCTTGTTAATGACTGAACAGACTGTTCTCAACAGATAACTACCCTATGAAAAAAAAAGTTAAACTTAGCTGCTTCTTTTTTGAGCTCAACAACGTATATTTATTACACAACAAGCATTCCTAAATTTTTAACTTTAAAATTAGTCAAAACATTCTAAAAATTAAACAAGAAAAGTGAGCCACAGTGAGGAACTGCATATGATGCTACACGCAACCACATACTTAATGACCATGAAAAAGTGCCTACTGTTCCTGTTTACCAGTCTCCTTTTATCCCACAAGAAAGCCACCAAAAGGCCTCAGTGCTTCACGTGAGCCACACAACACCACCGAAATTGAAGTCTCAAACGAGAAGGCACCTTCAGATACAGCACAAGTCAATGCAGGTTGACAGGTCACACTATCAACTTGGTTGTCTTCAGCCAAGCAAAAAAGGCCTCTTTTTGAAGCCTTTTAAAGATAGCAAAAAACCCGCAACAACATGAGACATCTTCCCTCTCCCAAAAATGTTCTACTTATCCCAGTGCCATTAAAGCAGTACAATCTTACACTGCAAATAACCTCACAGCGAAAGTGCTAACACTTGTAAAATTTCTTCTCTACAATGCACACGGTTTATTACTGAAGTTGTGATAACGCTGAAGATTGCCCTCCTCTAAGGAGCTGTTCTACAATACAAACACTGTGCAGATCTGGCCTAAAAAACCCCAGGTGCTCCAAGCCTCCCTCTCTGTGCTGCCTTCACCCTGGCAAGGCCGGCAGGAAAGCAGCGAACACCGCAGGCCTTACCTGGCAGATGATGTCTCTGTTGGTAACACGCACAATCATCCTGTATTTAGGAGTGTTGTACTTGTTTTTATCTTGAATTACCAAACGTTTGCGAGCATAGTAGTCAGTTTTTCCCTCTGAAAAACAACAGTTGCAGTGTGCAAAATGTGTGAACAAAGTAGGAATATTCACCAAAAACACTTCATTGTGTGTTACAGAGAATTTTGTAATACCTCTCCTTCTCCTGAATTTCACTTGGTATCTCTTGAAGTACGCCTTATTCTTGACAACTTTCACAAACCCCTTGGATAAGAAACATAAACTACGTGTTATTAACATATAACCCTGTAAGCCAAGACCATTCTAACTAGAAGTGCCATGACTATAGTGCAATCGGGGATTAAACAGATTTTCTTGTATGTTTAGGTAAATCTAAACATCAAACATGGGCACATCAAACCCCACAAATTCTACCCCTCCCACAGGAACTCATGTTTCAAGAGAAAACCGAAGTGTATCTTTTACCAAAGTATCTCTGAACTGCAGGCCCGTCCGCAGGGACCGGAGCAGGGACCGTGCTCACTTCCTGTCACTCCCGCACAGCCCGCGGCTTCTCCGGCCCGTTCTGCCCCGGAGCCGCTGCCCCTGCAGCCCACCGCCCGCAGCCCGTCCGACAGCCGCAGCCCGGGGCCCGGCGCGGCTGCCGCAGGGCACCGGGGGCTCTATCGGCCCCGGCCCCNGCCCGGCGGACCGGGCGTGCTCCCTGCGCTGCCCGCCGAGCCCCGGAGCCCCGGAGCCCCGGAGCCCCCGGAGCCCCGCGGGTGCGGAGAAGGGAAACGGAGCTGGGGACGAGTGCGGAGAATAAATGTATCCTGTGCGGAGCGGCTGAGGGATCTGGGGTTTAGCCTGCAGAGGAGGCTCAGGGCAGACCGTGTCACTCCCTGTGACTGCCTGAGAGGAGGTTATAGCACCGTGGGGGTCGGCTCTTCTCCCAGGCTACCAGCAATGGGATAAGAGGACGTGATCTAAAACTGCACTAGGGGAGGTTTAGGGTGCACGTTGGGAGGATTTTCTTCACAGAAAGAGTGATTGGACTTTGGAATGGGCTGCCCAGGGAGGTGGTGGAGTTACCCTCCGTGGAGGGGTTTAAGAGTGGACATGGCACTCAGTCTCATGGTTTAGCTGACAAGGGTGTGTTCAGTCAAAGCTCTGACTCTGTGAACTCAGAGGTCTTTTCCAACTTAATTGATTCTGTGATATTAGAGAAACACAATTCTGAGGAAAAAAGATAATATTGCTATCGTCTAATGTCTACACATTATGCATGACCGCTTCCAAGTCTCCTTAAGTTAAATGCCTGGGTAATTATTACCCGGGGATATATCACAGAGAAGGGATTCTTAAACAGAGAAGGGATTCTTAAACAGGAAAAAATCCATAGATTTGGTCTTTCAAAAAGTCACCACTTATGTATATGTTATAGGATTTTAATTCCCATCATTTTCTAGGGAAAATTCTCACAACCAATGAAGCAGCAGGTAATTAAAAACATCAAACCAACCAAAATCTCAATTGAATATTGTTCTTACAATAAATTATAGCTGCTTGGGATTACTGATATTTGATGAATTAAAGCAAGNAAACAGGTCAAGTGGTATCAGGTTTCTTGACATTGTCAGACAATAGTGAATCTTCATTCCTGATACATTTGTCTGGTTATTTCACTAAATTCATTTCACTCATTCATTTCACTAAAAAAATACCAACAATCCACTTTGCTAGTGATACATAAGCCAATATTAAAAAAATATAATGGTTTGATATAAATTACCAAGAAAATTAAAGAAAAAACCAAACGTTTACTGCATCAGGCAAGTACCAGCGTGGTTTCTACCTGGCAGGGACCTGCTAGCTTCAGAAGTAATTTAACTGCCTGAAAGGATGTTGTAGCATGGAGATTGGCTTCTCCTCCCTGGCCACTAGTAACTAGGGAACATAGCCTGGAGCTGCGCCAGGGGAGGTTCAGGTTGAATATCAGAAAGAATTTTTTCACTGGAAAGGTGGTTAAGCTTTGGGAGTGGCTGCCCAGGGAGGTATCATAGTCAGGATCCCTGGAGTTCAAGAAATGACTGGATGTGGCACTTAGTGCCTCGGCTTAATCGACAAGGTGGTGATCAGAGGTTGGACTCAATGATCTTGGAGATCTTTCCAACCTAAATGAAAAATGATTCTGTGATCTAAGAATGACTTTTAGAAAGTTCAGAATTATACGTGCTTTTCAACTTGTACAGAAAGTATCTCTAGCAGAGCACATTCTTTTTTCTCCCCTCTGGCATATAAATCCATGGTTTTCAAACTGCTGCTACTACTGGGCAATTAGTTCCATGACAAATGCCTCGCAGACAATGGTATCATAAGCAAGACTTGTTAGTCTTTTTGTTAAACAAGGAAAACCAAAATCGATTTCTTGTTCTTTGTAAGACTTTTTACTCCTCAAATAGCTCACTACAGCAAAAATCATCCTGTTAACCTACCACACCCACATGCTTTCTTGCTCATTGGCACCCTGCAAAGCGGAGGCTCCAGCTGGGTTCATTAGCCCCACCCCAGCATCTCTTAAAAAATTCAGGGTGAATGGCTCCTCCGGTCTTTTTTTCCTCTGGATTTTAGTGACAATGTTTGTTGGAAGGGTTACTGCTATTCATACACCTTCTGAACACGTTAAGGTAAAAGACAGTACTTTCAATGCTTTAATGAAGGACCTTTTACTCATGACACATTGATGGAGGAAAGTACAAGCTTTTTTTTTTTTTCTTTTAATGCTGTTTCTCAATTCCTCCTGTATGTGGTATTTTTACTTAGGCGTGTTCTGGAGAGCAAGGTATCAAGCAGGAGTTCTAGAGCAGTGTCTAGTATTTGTAAGTCTCTTGGGCTGGCAAAACTGCTGCTTGATCAAGCATCTCCTGCAAGCAGGGACTCTCTCCCTGTTTGTAGAGGACTCAAAGCAGTAAAGCTGCCTTGTGGCTGGACTGACCCATGTTGTCACTTGTAGGAATTGTTTTGGATTTTCTTTTTTTTGCTATTGCTTGCAGGAGTGACAGCCTTATTTCAAGGAAAGAGAGTTGGGCTGAAGGCCTGTCGATAACCTATTCCTGCTATTGCAGGATGCTTTTTTTTTAAGAGTGTATTCTTTGCATACTTGGCTACAAAGCAGTGTTGCAGAGTACTGCATATATTATGGTAGCGTTCGGATTATTTTCATTAATATATTTTAAATAAAAATTATTTATTAAAGGTTTTGTTAGAATTCTTCCGAATGAAAGTCTCTGCATGGTTTTGTCTAGGAGTCTCTACTCACTGTAGAAGGACAATGGCGAACGGGCTCATTCTTAGATGGGGAGCTGCTCCGGGCAGGCAGTCTCTCAGCTGTTTGTGTAACCTAATCGGCATCTGGCTGGAACGTGTCTGACAAATGTGTGTAGGGA
>WBMY01007470.1:523555-585091 GCA_013397315.1 Donacobius atricapilla
ACGCGGGTGGGCAGCGGGCGCGGTGCAAGTGCCCCGAGGCAGCGGCCGCGGGAGGGGCCGCGGCCCGGGGAGCCTCCGGCGGGTCTGTCCGCAGAGGGCGAGTTCTTCCTTGGCTTATCGGCGTAACGCCGAGCCGGGAACCCGCGGGTCTGTCATTCTTGAACGAGATAATTTTCAGCTTTCTGTAACGAGAACTCCGCTGCATCAGCCTGAACCTGATTATATAATGAGGGTAAAAAGTCGATAATAACGTTCTGGGTACTTGTTATATATTCCAGGTTTAGTTATTCAGTTGTGGACGTGCTTCTGTGCTTCCATGTAACACCTGCTAATCGGCATTGATAAAGCGATTTTGCAGCAAACGAGAAGTTGGCTTATACGATTTCAATTTCCAGCCTGAGCTGCCATTAACAGTGCCTGTATCAAAACATTGCATTCCACATCAGTCTAGGATAGCTCTTTCTTTTTCAAAGATCATATACAAAAGATGTTGGAAGGAGACACTGATACAGGGAAGGACAAATAATAATCAATATATTTTGCTTATCTCCAAAAGTGTTTGCAAAAAATTCAATTTTTTTTCTTATTTTTTTCCATTCGCTTTGCTTCATGTGCCTAAAGGAGATGGCAGTTGGATCTTGTTTGGTTTACTGGTAGATAGCATTATAATATTTTGTATAAATGTGCCTGTTTATTTCTCTTCCCTTTCCCAGTGTGAATTGTCAGCTTTGATCACAATTGAACAGCTCTATGTTTATGCTTATAAAGATTTAAGGCTTATTTTGAAATGCATAGATATGAGTTCTTTCTCAAGTAAGGATTAGGAGAGGAACTAGAGACAGCCAGTGAAAGAAGGGCATGATCAGGAGGAAAACACTCAGTATTATGAGTCAGCATTGCCTGAAGTTTTTCAAGTGGGCTGACAGCAGCTGTAGTGACTGTCACTGAGTGTCCATCCAGCCTCACAGTACTTCAAAGAGGAGCAGATGTTTGGAGAAGAAAGCTTCAACAGAACAGCCCTACTTCCTTCCCATATCTCTTCCTACACTCCCACAGGTTGAGGCTTAAGGACTTCTTGATCTGCAGCTGGTGGCTTGGGTATTTTGCTTTGGTAATGTTGGTTTGTTTGGTTGGTTTTTTCAAACTGCTCTTCGTATCTTTGTCTTCTGTGGACTTGTTTAATGACTATTGAACAAGTAAGCAGGAGGTGGTTGGAGTAGTTGAAAGGAAGTGATAGGAGAGAAGTCCTTCCAGATTTATGGCAGAAGAAGGGATGGAGAAAGTGACATGCCTAAACAGTTACTGTCAGTTTATTTTCTGGGTAAGTCTGATAGTAAAGAGAGAAGTTTTAAAAATGGGAAGACAAGTCCTTTGTCAGTGAATTTTGGAAAGCAGAAATGCTTACTTTGCTATTTCAAGGTTGTAATATCACAATTTAGAAGGGGGAAAACAGCTGGGTTGGGAGTATGCATACTTAAGATTACGTTTACTCTTTCTTACTCTTAAGTTTCCTTAACTTGTAGAAAAAAGAAATTCTGATGCTTAAGAAACAGACAGAATTTAACATTTTGCATATATTTTTAAGTGTCAAGTGCATAGTTTATAAGAAAAAAATCTTTTCTGGTTGACCCAAGAAACAATAATAAAAACTAATTGAGTTTATGAATGTTGCTTTCTAAACCAACCTATACTTGCCTTGATTATAGTCTCTTAATTAATTCTTTTTTTTTAGACCAAATTAAAACAGTATTGGTTTTAGAAAAGGTAAATAGTAAATATTATAGTAATTTGTAATTTTGAGTTGTTAAATGCATTCCCTGAAGTTCTTGAATATGTCACTGAAGTTTGTAGGTAGCATGCTGACTTCAAGCCTTGTGCCTTCTGTGTTTGTAACACTCCACGTCATATGTTGCCAGTGTTTGGATTCCTTTAAGTTGGGAATACTGTCTTGCTTTCACTGTAGTGATCTCTGCTCAAGTGTTTGTGCATTGCAGTGCGTCCTTTCCTTCTCCAGCAAGTGGTGGTTGCAAGAAATGGGTGGTTGGTGATGGATAGTGCCTGGGCCCCGCTCTGCCCCCGCTCACTTTACACACGGTTGTGATGTGTTTTTGTCGTGTGTGTGTGCACAGGAACTGTCTGCTCAGAGCAGCAGAAGAGATTTAGTGAATTATCACTTTTCCATTATTATTCTTCATGTCGTCTCACTTCTGAGAACTCTGGAAACTGTTCAATTTAGCCATCAAGTGGTGTTTTGGGGACAGCCTAGGAAGTGTTGAGCCTGCTCTAGGGCTCAGGCGATGGATCTCCTTTCAGTCATGATGACAGGGATGATGGTGACAGTGTGACTGTCAGCTTTGCTAATTGTCTGTAGAAGTGATCCTCCCCAGTCCCAGCGAGGCGGTTGTATATTTGGGGTTGAAGTAGAATACTAGGGTGGGTCTTTATTCTGACAAGAAGTAAGATAGGATGGCTGTGGACACCTATTTTGTCCTAATTTCCAACTTGGAAAGCAGCCAAAAGCCATCATCAAATATCCTTTTGTTCTTTTGCCTGAACAAACTTTACCTGTTTCTGATGGGTTATGTTACTGTATCATCTTGTCTGACTGGTATTGCTTTTGCTTCTATGGTTCAATCCTTTCAGGGGGAGAAAAAAAAAAAAGAAAAATCCAAACTTAGTATTTTGGCAGTAGGCTGTGTTAATGTGTTCTGCCATATGGTAAGCTATTGATCTTCCCAAACTCCTGAGTTTTCTTATGGCCTATTGTCATGAATAAATCTTAGTGATGCTTAGCATAGCATTAAATACCTGTTTGATGACATCATAACATGTTCTTAGAATTCTGACTCATCAGTATCTTATACTGCATTAATTATGTATTTTTTTTCATAGTTTTCATCAGGCTGGCAGATGGGGTCAGACTTTCAGTAGTGGATCGTTGTTGCCATAAATTAACCCTGCACTTGTAGCTAAGATGTTAGAAGAGCTTACTGTTAATTTTTGTTATAGAAGGCTAAAACTGTCAATTGTCACTTAAAATGGGTGTAAAAAAAATATTAGTTGGCCAAAACCTAACATTTTGAACATGTGCTGTTGACATAACTATTGCATAGAAATTTGTTTTATGTCTCTTGCTTTTTGTGTTCTCCTTGGTTATATCTAGCTCAAGCAGTGAACTACTTCCAGGCATAGTAAAAAGAAATTCCAGCTTCTATGCTGTCTGAAATGGCAGAGCTAAAACTCAATATCCATTGAGCAAAGTAATTTTTTCCTCCATTAGAATGCATTACTGGTGGAACTTTATGGGTTTGGCTGAAGTCTTAGTAACTATTTCCCAGCCTTGTGGAGAAAGAATTGTGATAAGTCTTTCTAAAGACAAGATTACAAAAGCAAGTCTAAATTCCATAATGAGACACATTATGTTAAAATGGCCTTGGGATTTTTACATGAACTTTTTGATAACAGGCTGACATGAAAAATCATCTGTGTTTCATTGATCTCCTTCACATTCTTCCCCTAGTAGGCTGTTTTGAAAGAAGTAAACAGGCCCTTATTTCCAAATAAAAGTGCAGAAGTCAGTGGCCAACTGATCAGAACATAACCAACTTCATTTGATGATGAGCAGATACATCATTTCTCTGAAGAGCCATTTCCCTTTTCTTTATTAAATATCTAAGGGAAATTAGATTTCTCTGTGCTGTGCTCAAAGGCTGCTGGAGCACTAATCCAGACTTGAATAGCATGGTGGGAGACCCTTCCACAGCATAAAAATACACTGCTTCCAGTTATGCTCTAAGTGCTTGTGAAAGCAAGTCATGGCTATGGTAAGTAAATTAGTGGGCAAAATGAAATATTTCTGCAGGACCACAGATGTTGGCATAGATTGTGTTAAAAGAATTGACAATTGATGTTTGCAGCTGTGTTTATATCTGCTCTGTTTACTGCATAGCTTGGACACCTTTCCTATGTGGAAATTACTAATTAGTTGTGCTTCTCGCTGTTGAAACTTTTACATTCTATTTCTTGTCTGTCGGCAGCTGCAGGTTGCAATGAGTTGTTCACAAGACTGGTTACCAGTCAGTCATTTAGAAACTATTACACTCTCGAGTATCACTGATAGAAAGTTGGTCTTTAGCTGATCATTTGAAGGAGAGGAATATCCAGAAGGTGAGGGTCTCACCAACCTCTTTTTTACTTACAGAAAGTAGTTAATAAGTAGTTAATAAAGTTTTAAGTGTTACCATATTGCATAAGGGACATGCTTACATCCTTTGGTTTCTCCATTAAGTCTCATTTCATACTCCTCTTTGGGAAGGGAACTGTGCTCAGCTTGGTAAATGAGAGAGGAGCATTTTGGTTGTAACCTGCACATTGTCACATAAGTTTATCTGGTCTCTGTAAAAAGGAGAATTAGACCTGGAGAATTCTTTAGCTGCTAGTAGGTAAACAAAGTTGCATGGAATGAATTTGTTTCATGTGTCAGATACTATATCCTTTTAAACGTCCCAAGTTAACTGCTTGTAAATTTTGTATCCTTTTTAAATGAAGAGGTGTGTTGTAAACATTGATTTTGATTAAGGGTCAGTGAATGTTTAAAAATAGGACTAAATTGTTTCTCACTTCCAAAATGTGGACCTAAAGCTTTTAGTAAATTTAACTGCATTTGTGTACTTTTGTGGGTTTTTTGTCCTTATGCAGTATAGATGCTAGACCTGCCTCCTTTCCAGGAGGAAGCTAGGCTTTGGGAATGAGTAGGGAAAAAAAAATCTGTAGAAAGTAGCTACAATTATAAATATGTGTGTTTCAGAGTGTATTTCTCTTTTGTAAGTGCCTGATGATACTTGAACTCCAGTTAAATAATTGACTTGCATTTTACTGAAAAGACAGACCCCCTAGATCTTCCTTGACATGGTTGATTTTATTTTAGTTGATTAGTCTGATTGTTCCCTCTGTTTTGTTAGCCAAGGGGATGGTCCTTCAAGTATATGTGTGTGCCATTGACATGCTGAACCTCAAATACAAAGAAATTTTCCAGACTGAGGTCTTAGAGAATAAAGGAAGTTTTCTGTTCAAGGTTTTTACTGTAATCCATCAGTATTTTCTCTTGCAGCTCTGAGGAACTCTCAGCCATCTTTTGTACAAAAGCACTGTATCTAATTCTTTTCCCTTGAAAGAAGGCCTCAGTTTCTTGAAGGTTGTTACATTCTTATGTCAGGTGTGAAACTTCTTCTGATTAACTGACCATCTCTAGATGGACAGAAGATAGTGTCAGCAAAAGCACTGTAGTTTGTCTTCTCAGCACACTGGGACAATTTCTGACAGACTGTAAACCACGCTGGACTGCAGAGGCAATTAAAAACCTGGAATTGTTCTTGGAAAGAAACGAAATTTAGTACGACTTGCTCAGAGATGGAAATGTTGCTCATATGACTTTGAGCAGTGGTTTCAACCTTTAGTGGGTTGCTACAACATTTCTAATGAAGTTCCTCTTTAAAACTCCTCCTATATTAGTTGTACATGTGAACTGCCCGTTCAGGTTTCTCTGCGACCATCAAGACCCCATGACCTGCTAGTCAGATAATGAGTTTTAAAAAATGATGCCACACAATGCTTTGATAGCCTAAATTTTATACAATCTAGAATATTAGACGGCTTTTAATTTTTGCTTCAGAAAGACTTGGAGAGCTAGTGTGTATCCAGTGAAATGGAAGCTACGGAATGGTAGCCATGATATTCCTGACTACTGTTAGGTTTTATTAAAAGACAAATCAGGAATATAAGGGTAAGTGAAGACTTCTCACTCACTCTGGCAGAAATCAGTTATATGAATTTTTAGTGTAAAAGACCCAAATGAAGTTTATAGTGAAGCCACGTTTGAGCCCTGAATTAGGATTTTAGCTTGTCAAGGAGCGTGGTAGCAGGCTGACTCACCAGCTACATCTCCTGCATGTGTCATTGACTGAGTTGGTTTAATTTGTTCTACAGATATTAGAATGCTATTAACTTCAGAGCAGGCAGGAGACTGGGTCTATGGAATGCTATAAAACTAGCTTGAAAACCACATATACAATTTCAGACCCAATTATGTCAGACTTCTTTTTATGTGTAGAGTAATATGGAGATTACTCCCTGTATTCTGGAAGTTCCCATTTCTTTCTCTTCTCATGAAGAGAAGAAATGGTTGAAAGCAAATGATACATACAGTAGTGTTTGTGTAAGACTTGCAGTTATTTTTACTTTGTCATAGGAGAAGACTCGTTGAGACACTGTTTCAAGATATCTGTAATCTTTTGGGTAATCAGGGTATCGAGATACAATTCTTTGATACAAATGTTCCTCAGGGAAATGCAGGAAAAAGGTAGTAGGCAAATTGAACATGTACCGTGAAATACCTTTTAAAAAGTAATCTAAATAGACTTTTTAGAAAAAACAGACTTTTTTCTGGGAAATGCAAATACACGGAGTGCTAACATAATTAAGTCTTCTGTAAGGTGCTGCACGTTATACCTGAGTATTCTCAGGGAAAGAGGTTTGTATGTTTGTATGTAATGTGGAATATTGCAGTCTACCTTTAGCTGGCCTTACTTAATATTATATATGCATATAAAATTTTATATGCAGCCTCATTGCAGTATTCCTTTGAGTAATTTGGAAAACTAAACACAGTATTGTAGTCCTCTTGATAATGAAGCCCTGTAATCATCAGCTAATTAAAGATACTAAACACAAAGTTGAGATACTGAATTTTACATTTTTAGTTGGCATATATATATGCTGCGTATCATGCATCTGCCTTTAGTATCAATATAAATATTTATTATCTTTGCGATATCTTAGAGGATGTAGCAGACAGGTCTGTGTCTTGCCTGACTGACTCATCAGGTGGCTGAGAATTGCTGGTCGTTCTGTTTTCCCAATGGAAACTGCATGAGAGTACAAAGTCTTTAGTCATTAAGTCTTGTGCCTTGTGTCCCTCCATCTTTTTAAAGATCAGTATGTTCAAACTCAAAATTCTCATTTCTTTAGGAGGTATCTGCATGACCCTAGGCAGGCAGGTGGCAGTGAATTGTTCCTGTGCTCTGGGAGCAGTGTGGCTGTTCCTGGGACCGGGAGCCTGAGGGCGTGTGCCTGCTTTGGAGCTGCAGCTCCGTGTGTCCTGTGCAGGGTAAGGGAGATGTGCCCCTGCCTGCTTGTCTCCAGACCCAGCCATCTTCCGTGGAAGGGGTTGGTGAGCCGTGAGCTAGAAGTGGCATTTGTGTCCAAAATCTTGGATAAATTGGCAAGTTCTTGAGTGACCCCCCTCCAGAGAAAAAGCACATTTTAAAAATCAGTTGATTCTATTTTTAATCACACATCAATAATAATTAGTAATAGCTTGGGCATCCTGATGGTGTTCTTGAATGTTTGGCATACATCCCAGCCAATGTAGGTTACCTTTTGTACTCTTTTAAGGTAACTTGGATTTCAGCATCCGAAAAATGCTGGGAAAAACAAGGCAACCAATTGTCTTTACAGAGTTGAAAAACTGGCTGAGGTAAGTTGAGCAAAGAATCCCGCTGACTGGGGACTTCCAGCCTGGGCTGGTTAGCTGGAGGGTGCGGGGAGCTCTCCTAGATCTGGGAGGAGTTGGGTCAGGAGCAGGCTGGCCTGCAGCTCCGTGTCCACGGTGGGCTGGGCACAGTGAGCAGGGGGCTCCAGCCGCAAGGGCGACAGCAAAGCCTGGCTCCTGTAGCTGGATTTACCACTGTCACCTGGCTCATAGCAGGGGCACTGCGGTGTACCTGGCTGGCGCCTCGAGGACACTGTCCAAAAAATACAAAGATTGAAGTTTAATGAGACTTGCTCTCTTGAGTCTTTCCAGAATATTGTGTTAAGCAAAATCACATCTCTAAAGAAAGGAGGTTAAACGAAATGCTCACACAGATTTCCTGCGTTTGCTGGAGTTGGTGATGCTCAGTGAACCTATCTGCTGTCATTCATACTAAATGTATTCTCATTGCTGTCACAGTGATTTGTGACTGGGGGAGCCCCAGTTTCTCTGTCAGGGCTCGAGTGAAACCTGTCGTTCTCTCCTTTGCGCTGGCAGAGGAGAGGTACAGACCTCCTGGGGGGCAGGAGGATTCGCTTGTGTGCTGTATGTACGTCTTGTCTTGGTGTGTGACAGATCTCTTGTTGCGGCGGTTGTCAGCAGAAGGGTGGGAGGCAGCAGTGGTGAAGTGATGGCCCAGCAGAGCTGTGCTGTTGGGTGGAACGGTGTACATGGAATTAGAAAGCTGGTGACATAGCATGGAGTGAGTTTACTGGAGCCATAGATACAAAAAAATATAGACTCTTCTTCATTAATAAAGTATGCATTTGTTCAGATCAGGTTTCTTTGGATGTAGCTCAAGATTTTCTCGTTTTCAAGTTTCAGTGACCTGTTTTCTAGAAGGTCTTAAACCACTTTTCAAAGATTAACTCTGTGAAATTTTCTGACACTGTTACAAATTTTGAAATTAAGGTAGGTGAAATGATGAAATATGAAAAATCCTGTTACTGTATCCTATTTAGGGAAATGGATGACGAACACATGGCTAAATACCTTCATGTCCTGGTTCAGGAGTCTTCACTGATGCTAACAAGTTGAGAGCTGGCTTTAGATATTTAGGAAACCTGGAAAAGCCTGGCAAAGAGGGTGTAGGTGTGACTAGTTAGCTGTTAGATCAGAATTGTGTTTTTCTTGATTTTGCTTGGCCCTAGGTGACTGCCATAACTATTTTCTCCCAAACAATTTCTTCATGTGTTTTTGATGCAAATTTCACTGTGAGCCTTTTGATCCTCAAATATTTGCTTTTGACAGTTGTGCACTTGGCCTGCTCTGTGTGTCAATGTTTTCAGATAGCTGGCTAAAGACAGCTAGAATATAGCTAGATAGCTAGAAATAGTTTTGGGGTACTAATTCTCTGATTCATTCTAATGCACCTCTGAGCTGCCCTGAGAAACAGTATTGTTAGGCACATTGTTTTGATTGACTTAAATGCTGTCTTTCATGGTTTTCTTGACCATACTTTTTGGTGTTCTTCACATAATTGGCTTCTTCACACTTTTGAGTTAATTTTTTTAATGCCCAGTGATATATTGGTGAATGAATGTTAGCAAGATTCTTGTTTTCTGTCCCTACACCACCCTCCTTCAGCTCTCTTGCTGGACAGTGTAAGCCTCATCATTTATAAGCCAGATTGACCTTGAATTTTGTTTTATGCCTTAAGTCGTCCCAGTTACTTTACTTTGTGAAAAGATAAAAATTGAATGTATGTTTTTCCTTGTATGTTTGCACCACATAGGGTATTATTCGAAATCATTGCTTTTCAAATCCTTATACCTAGGATTCTTAGAGTGGGTGACTCCTAAAGCCTGCTGCGTATGGCAGTCATTTTTACCGTGTTAAGATTGGCCCTGTTTCTGCCAGCATTTATTTTTGGAATAGTTGCATTACTTGTGATATTTTAAGCAGTTTAAAGCCTTTGAGAAAATAATCAGTCTTAAGTGAGATGTATGAATTACCTTCATTATAATGTGATTTTATTCAAAGTAAAACAGCAGTCATTTATCCTTTCACAGCAAGTGAATAAAGAATATAGACTTAGTGAAATATTAATGCATGTATTAAACTTAGAATTTGGAACCTCTAGTAGTTTTCATTCCTTTCTTGTATAAAATACAGTGTCAAATGCTAGCGTTGGAAGCAATTTTTTTCCAAGATTATATTTAAAAGATGTGTGTTGAGATCTTTGTGTTTTGGGTTGTTGTGGGGTTTTTTTTCTTTTTCCTGTTTTCTTCTTTTGATATATCTGACTTTTGCTGTCCAGCAGTGACAAGAACCAACTGGAACCTTTCTGATGCCTATGTTGGTATCTTAGTATCCCCACCTGTGGGGTGGATACTAAGATACCAAAAACCCTTTGCAGCCCTGCTCTGAAGACTTCTAGCAAAATTTGATACCATTTCCAGAATGAATGCTAAGCATATGGAAATTGGAAGCTTCTTCTAGTCTTCTAGGAAAGCTCTTAGGTGTCATGTTGTTGTTGGAGAGTAAGTGGGAAGGCTGAGTACCACTTGTTTGGGTTTGGTCTGTGTGTTCCTCTTGTTTTCTGGAGGAATTCAGTGTGTCTTCTTTTTGATATGAAGTGAAAATAAAATACTGCTGGATTTGATTGACAAGAAAGTTCTTTGTAGCATTGTATCCAAATAAAAGCTTCTGTTTCAGCAATCAGTCTATATATATATTGTGCTTCAGATAAATGCACAGTGTGATAAGATGGAGTTCTTAATTTCAGTTGAAATTTTGCTTTAATTAGATTCTACTGGAGGATCTTGGGAAGGGTTTTTTTTTCCTGTAGCTCAGTGTCTTTTGTATCTTAGTAATTATTTATAGGCTGTACTGCAGAATTGTTTGTGGCATTGAGTAATTCAGTGTTTTGAGGAAATCAGCAAAGTTCAAAATAAATAGTTAACAGCAACGCCACTTCAGAAGTTCCTCTTCAGCCTTGGTTTTGCCAACTTTAACATTTGCTAGGCATCTAGCTCTTCCTCTAAGATGCATCTGGATGTCCTCTGAGTTGGGCTGGGGAAGGATTAAACTCTGAGTTACTTCATGTCAAAGCCTCTTATATTTTCAGATGCTGAAGGGAAGCTCCAGTGGGGGTTTCACTGGAAGATGCCCCCAAGAGCTGCTGCTCTTTCCATAGCACTGGTGAAGAAGTAGCAGCACATAATGATCAGCACCAGTTAACCTTTGCTTTCCCAAGCCCTCTGCTTCCCTGACTCTAGCAGCACCTCTTGCTTTTCCCCCAAACCCCTGGGGTCTGTCCAGGCACTGGCAGTGGGACTGGGGATCAAGGACACTTGGTGTAGGAGTGACCTGAAGAGAAAGTGAGGAAAGAAAAGAGGCAGCACTGGGGTGCCTTACTGTGTGACTTTCAGCTGTTGTAGATTCAAGGGCATAGATTCCTTGTGGCTGTTTTCTGTACACTGGCAGTGCTAGAGATGCTCTGCTTTGGTGTCAATCAGAAATGTGGTGGCCCTGCTCCTCTGTCCTGGCACTATAGGGATTAGTGAAGGTGAGCAGTGGGTGGTCTGGGGGGTTACACTGATACTCTGCTCAGTGTCTATCAGTAAAGTAGTTGATTGTTTGTATAGCTATATTTCTACAGTTTCTGTGCCATTATTTTAGTTTATCAAGATGTTTTAAAATAAGCTTTTATTTCTATTTATTTTTATAATGGGAAGTCGGAGCTGATCCTGGATCCTGTGGTATTTCTGTACTGCAGAGATGAGCTCTGTGAGTATGCATCAGGAGTTTCTTGGGGTTTGTCTTTGTGGATTAGCAACATACTTGCATGTTACTCCTATAATACAGTATTGCTGGTGATGCTTGTGTTACTTCTGACAGCCTTGGGGTCCTGGAGGAATAAATAATCTCAGTGTTGCTTTGTGCATACTGTATATTTTTTCCTTTGTTGGATGCAGCAGGTTTGCTGGAAAAAAGGAGTTTAAAAAGGACAGCTTTGGCATCTTCTTCTTTTTGTCAATGCAGGTGGCGACAGAGAAGGTTGCAGGCAAGCTGAGCTCCACTCTCTCATGGGTGAAGAACACGGTGTCGCACACCGTCAGTCAAATGGCCAGCCAGGTGGCGAGCCCATCTGCCTCCCTGCACACCACGTCCCCCTCCACCACCCTGTCCACGCCTGCCCTCTCGCCATCCTCCCCAACGCAGCTCAGCCCGGACGACTTGGAGTTACTGGCTAAACTTGAGGAACAGAACAGGTGAATGCAAGGCTTCTTGCTCTTCAGTAGCAAAGTACAGCCATGAGACTAAAATTGATTTATTGCGTTTGTAGCATAGAGGCTGCCAAAGGGGAAATAGTTAAAACTACATGGCACATCACTTCAATTTGAAAGCCCAGAGGTTTAGGAATGTGTATTTTTGTGCTGTGTTTTTACAAGTTATGTTTTTGTGGAACTCTAAAAGGTGTTTTTCTCTCCTGGTTTTACAGGAGTGTTTATAGCTGCCTCTAATAGTAAGAAATTACACTGTGATTTTTAGTATCCAGTTTAAAATAGAGTATCTCAGGGATGACACTTGTGTATAACCTTCATACCTTCTAAGATCGTAACACTGATTTCTATTTATTTCTTGAAATCTTAAATATTTCTCAGTTCTTTATTTCCTACTTTTATCCAGTTCTTGTTTCAGCTACATAACCTGCTATGTACAGAGGTAGAACCATGTTTAGCCACCTTCTTTGTGTTGCCTTAGTGGTGCCAGATGTGTAATAGCTTAAATTAATTAAAAGTAAATGCCTAATCATTTTTTTTCTGTTCATCTTGCCTTTTTATGTATAGTAAGTAACAGTTTTCATGGTAGCTTTTCCATGAGTGCCTATTTGTCTGCACCATGTATGATTCAAGATGCAGCTTTCAGGTGGATCAGTTGTTCTTGACGTGCACAGTGATGCAGATTCACAATACCACTAAGAAATGAAATTGGACTGTATTATTTCTTAATGCTGTGTTTGCAGAAGCCATACTCATTTGCACTTTTGAGGCAGGACTTCTAAGTCATTTGTCCTTTTCCAAAATCTGGTTATATTTGACAAGCATGTTTCAATAGCTTTTGCGAGGTTGGCTGTAAACAACTTGAGCTCCAAGGAGATTTTTAGACTGGGCAGTTACCTGCTGGAGATGGCTGTCCCTGAGCTGTAGTGAAGTGCAAGGTTTGATAATTTAGCTCAAACTAGCTTCTGTTCCAGCTTCTGTGAGTGTGCTGCCCTTTGCACTGAGGCAGTTGAGGTATTTTTGATTGGGTTGGGTTTTGTTTGTTGTTGTTGTTTTGGGGTTATTTTTGTTGGTGGGTTTGGGGTGGGGGGTTGCTTTTTGGTGATTTTTTTTTGTGGTTTTCTTTTTGTGCTGTTTTTCTGTGTGTTTTTTATTATTCTTTTTAATATTATTCTCGGTTGAGAGGGGTTGTTTGGTTTGAAGTTTTGTTGGTTTGTTTATTTGTTTGTTTTTTTCTCTGCTGAGTCACTTCTGAGCCTAGTAACTTCCAGTGGAGGACTAGAGTAACTAGGGGGAGGAGAGGCAATGCCTGTGTGTCACCTGGCATGTCTTCTCTCATGTCTGCATTCTGCAGCCTGAGAGCGGCACAATTTAAGGGGATTTTGACAATAGAAGGAAGCTTCTAGAACCACCTCATACACTCTTGCTTGTCTGCAAAGATGACCTCCATGTAATTTTTGGTGTGCAAATGAAAATTTATCAAAACAAGCAAAAAGAAAATAGTTAAATGTTGCTTTTAAGAAAGCTGATTTCTATTTAATCTGAGGCTTTCTAGTCTGTTCATGACAAAGCAACTAACGTGCATTTGAAAAGCAAACTGTTCTTTGGACTGCTTATCTATGTTGAAGTGTAATGGCTTTACATCTAGAATCTTCTCATTAAGGCCTGCAGTCAGAGTACCTGGCTTGTTGAAAGAAGAGTGTGAGCTTGGGCTCTCTGTCTCAAGTCAGCTTTCTTAATTTAGTAAGTAAACTAGCCAATCTTGTCTGGTTTTATTTCATTTTAGCCAGACATGTTGTTAGTCCCACACTAGTCTTGTGTGTGACTTCTATTTAGAGGCTGCTCTATCAAGTGTGTCTTTGCTGGTGAGATCCTGCCCTTTAATCCTGAAATTTGATGCTCTTATGCTGGCTGCACTGTAGTTTCAGAACAGTTTGCATCTGCAGTTTAGCACAGTGGCACTTTGTTGACAATTGTACTCTGTTCACAGGGACCCATTCTTTCTGCTTGCTGGAAGAACTGCTGCTGTGGATGTTTGTAAAGGTTTTGGGGTTTTTAGGCTTTTATATCGGAAGGAGAATATGAATTAGGTAACAATCAGAAAAGGGAAGAACTCAAATTTATTTCAAGCTGTGTCTTGTAGCATTCTGTAATCTAATTATACTGCAAGTCCCCACAGAATAAAGAGGAAGCTCAGTCCAGAGTCCTGGTGGAACTATTTGGCATTAGTAAATCATTTATAAAGTTTTAAATGAAAGAAAACAGTGAGTAAACGTCACAGAACTTGCGACTTACTGTGAAAAGAACTTCCTGTTTTCAAATCTAAGGACAATGAGTTTATCCAGGTAAGGTCAAATTGCAAAAACTTGGTATAACTTCTACAGAAACCTGTGAAAACTGGAAGTGTCTCATTAGAACCTTGTTTTTATAATCTTAATGTTTATTCTATGCTTTTTGCTCTGTGATTACTTTGCATTTGCTGTTTAGGCATTGTCTTGGATTGAGAGGAGTTTCAAATTAATTTTTCATTATGGATCAGTATAAGCCAGGTTTCTAGACATTTGAAGTGGATTTTAAAGTATTTTTTTAAAACTAGATTTTATACATTTCATTAATAAATGGAAAATTATTTGGATTTTTCTTGGAAAAAATAGAATTCCAAATGAAAATTTGTCTTGAAAAGGCTTTCTTCTTTTTCTTTATCCTTAGGTATTACCATTTAACACTTTTCCAAACAAAATACTTCTGCAGAGACTGTACTATTTGTCTTCATGTGTTAAATTACTTTTTTCCTTGCTTTCATAAATACCAGTAGGTGAAAGCTGGGAAGAGGGAAAGCTAGGATAAATATCTTTATTGTAGCAGTGAGCTTAAACATTGTAGGTATGCTGAGATTTCTGTACCATCTCAGATACGATATGCCTTGGGTTATAATTTGTTAAATATCTAAACCATAATCTGACCTTGCTGAAATGCTGGGGATTTATTTTCACACTAATTTTTGAGAAATTATTCAGCCACCTGGCTCTGATGTACTGATGTTGGAATTCTTAGAAGTTAAAGCACAAATAAAACTCTTGGTATAGTGAAACACTTTCAAGTTAGTCTGAATTCTTCTCTTAAATCAAACACAGTCTAAAAATTTTCCCCAGCCTGTGGCACTCAGTATTACTTGAGGATAAACAAAGCATTGCCTTTTTGCCAAGTCCCTGGCCACAGCAACCAGCTCACAGGGAAATCTCCCCAGGAGCTTGTCTAGCACTTGGCACGTCTTTATTTATACTTTGCTGTGGGATAACTCCAGAGGTTCTCACGTTTGCACTCCTCACTTTAATTACATATTCATTAGCTTTATTAATCACTCCTGTTGCCTTGTCCTTGGTGTGTAGGTTTGGAGTTCCTCCTGTGTATTTATAAAACACTGTGTTGATTTGTGAACAGTTGTCAGCAAATGTTAGTTGTTTTTAAATTACTTCAAAGGTTTTAATTGTACTGTCTTTATTTATACTGTCAATTTTTAAAAAGTGTAATCAGATAGACTTCTAGGAGGCTAATTTTTTGTCTTTTAAATGACTGTAGTTTTTAAATTCTTTGACATTTGATGTTATTATTGAGGACATTTAACATCCTTAGGTTTTATTTGTCAGTCTGATGCAAGGCAGTTGTGGGTGACATTTTTATCTGTTTCTTAAAATGCTGCAGTGTGAACTATTCTGTCTGCAGATTTACTTGCGATATCAAGAGAAAGCAGTGACATTGAATAGTTCCTTTCACATTTAGTCCAAATGAATGCTGGTAAAACTGTTTGACTGAGCCTCTGGATGCATTCTTCATCAAGGAAACAATTAATAGTATGATCCTTTGATTAGAAGAACTTGAATTTGGTTTTTGTGTGCTTTCTTTGCAGACTCTTGGAAACAGATAGCAAATCCTTACGATCAGTAAATGGGTCAAGGAGAAATAGTGGATCTTCTCTTGTATCTAGTTCATCAGCTTCTAGCAATCTCAGCCATCTTGAAGAAGACTCGTGGATCCTGTGGGGGAGGATTGTGAATGAATGGGAAGATGTACGGAAAAAGAAAGAAAAGCAAGTTAAGGTAGTAGTTGGAAACCACTTTTTGGATGTATTTTTAATGTGATGTAAATAATACTGTTTTATCTTTGTAATGGGCTTATTCTTTCTAAATAAATATGTAATACAAACTTCCAGTTGAATCTTTCCATCCCTAAGCCTTAGTGCTTTCTTTCTAACCTTCCTATGTGCTGTCACCCAGCAATTGTCTCCTGCTGAAAACCAGATGCATTTATTGTATCTTGATTACTAAAGCTTTCAGTTTACTTCTCATGAGATATTTCCATGATTACAGAGATGATTAGCTTCACGTTTCCAAAAATGAAACTACTGAAAATCAACTTAAGGGCATCTGATAGCTTGATGCTATGATTATGTATATGTATGCTGTGCTGCTATATACTGCGCAGCTCTCTTTTTAAAGTGTTCTTAATATGAGAGCTGATAACTCTACTCAAAGGCTACAATCAGTTTAGGTTTTTGTGCTTGCCAAGTATGTTGACCCCAGAGATGACCTTAGGCAGAAGAACACAGTTTCTAAATTCTGGATGGATTGGACAAACTTTGACCAGTGTGTCCGGTCTGGGTTAGTTGTGGTCATGTACAGAAGTGGAGTTCAATTGCACTTTAAATTCAAACTAAAAAGCATTTAGTGCATTTGAACGTATCCGTGTTTCAGTGGCAACAAGCACAGCGGCATTTTGGGATTTTTTTTGTTAGTAGGCAAGTCTGTTCTGCCTTGGTTCTTTATTGGCTGTAGTCTGTAGTTTTATGTGCAGAATACAAATGTGTCAGGGTCTTTTGAACAGTTTGAAATGTGTGTCTATGAATAGGTTGTGGGAAGGCAGAACAATAAGCTAAAGTAAAGTGTCTTTTATATGAAGCAGTTGTGAAGAGAGAACATGACTTGAGAGAGGAAACAAGGGAAGAAAGTGAACTAAAGATTTCCTGCTTGCATAGGGAAAGCAGTTTCTGGAAAGGTGTTCCAAAAGGCCATGGAAATCAGGCCACAGGAGCCTGGCAAGAGAAAGAAAAAGTGAGATGGTAATAAGATCTGGTTAGTTAGAATTTGTTTGAACATTTTCAAATGTCACAAGTATTGCTTGTTTATACAGCTGGCCAAGTACAATTTGAGGAATATTTGACTAACTTTCAGGGAATATTTAATTATATTGCTGACTAATATTATATTGAAAAATAGCCAAGTTTTCCTTTGCTGTTAAATAATTCTCACTATTTTTTTGTGGAAAGTCAGCTTTAACTGTGAGTCTGCACTTATGATGGAATATCAGAACATCCACACCTATTCCCTCATTGTGCCAGTAGGTACATAGGTAGCAGCATAGGTGTCTTTTTGGCTGTGAAAGCCAGTCTTAGGTTATTAGAAATCTTAAAAGTTTTTAGGTTTTAGACATTAGTGTCTATGCCTTCCTCCAGAGATGATGTGTTCCATCCTTTACATCTCTGTCTGCTTCAGAACTTGTTTCTTGTTTATGGAGCGCTTCTGAAGGATGGCTTAAGTCCTGTTGTTCATTTGACATGAAATGCCTAGGAGATGTGTTTTCCTGCTGTTTCTTTTAGGAAAGGTGGAGAGGTTAACTCTATTACTCTGTCAAGCAGGTACATTAAAGAGGTATTAGCAAGATGTTTCTTGCTTTATTAGTTGCCCTTGAGGCTTTAGATGGTTGATACACAGCCCAGTTGTCTTGTTGACAAAGGATAGGTACAGACAGTTGTGTAAAGCTCATGTGTTAGGGTTCTTGTCTTGGAGCTGGGAATCTTATAGGAAAAACACCTTGGTTTTGTGTTGTAGACAGGAGAAATAGTTGGAGTGGCATTACTATGGTGGCTCTGAAGAAGGATGGCTTGAGAGCTTAGGGATATTAGAAGATGGAGGTTAGTCATGCAAAACTCCTGCCGCAGAGGTCAAACCTAAGAAAAACAGAACTTGACAGCAGGAGTCTCTTTGAAAGTTATCAGTGTTGCATTAATCAGTTGTAATATTGGACAAGTAGGAGAAATATGTGGAACAAACAGGAAGAAGAGGAAGCTTTGCAGAAGAGGAGATTAATGTGGCTTCAGAATAAATAATAATGAAAGAAATTAGCATTTAGGAGACAGAATACTTGATAACAGGTCTTAAGGTACAAAAAGTTATTAAGGTACAAAAAGGAAATAGTCTTGAAGAGACAATCTTCTAGGTTAGACTGATTCTAGTTGCAGAACATACCACCAAAACAGTCTGTTAAATTCCTGAATAATGCTTCTTTCTCAGTTTTCAGATCAAGCAACAAGACTACTTGTCCTTGTGATTTCTTAAATGACAAGTAACAGGTTCTTAGGCATGTTTGAATCCTATAATACCTAGCAGATTTTTTTTTCAAAAGATAAATGTAGTTAATTTAGTAGGTGTAAACTTAATGTTTTCTTGGTCCAGTGTCTGAAACTGCATTTAAATACTTTCTTAGAAGATAACTTGGAAATATGGGCACACCAGAGAAATTACACACAACTTGTCAAGTTTGTTAAATGATAGTTGTACTGTGCAAATTTTTTGTTGCAGTTGACTGTACTACAGTTAGTTCTACTTTTTGTCATTTACCTATTTTGGAAGTAATTTCTAGTCAGTGATTTCTTAGATCTCAATTACTACAAGTATTACGAAGGGTGTTATCTTCAGTAATCTTTCATGAAATATAGACATAATTGTATTAAATTCTGTTTAATAGAAGTTCTTGCATAAAATTATTTGAATATTCAGTTTTTCACATAGCTTGGATAGGGGACTACTTTCAGTAGCTCATTTATCCACTAAAAATGATTCAGAGACTGCTTACTTTTGTTGACTTAATAATTCCACTAAATTTGACATTATAAAACTGTGTGAGTAGTTTGTGCCACGATGTAAATTTTTTTCTGAAATTGTGAGGAACTTGATTTAATTTGTTTTTTGTCTAGGTTTATTTTTTGTAATATTTTCAGGAAATATAAATTGTCTTTTTGTGCCTTAGGAGCTGGTTCGAAAAGGGATACCTCATCACTTCAGAGCAATTGTTTGGCAACTTTTATGCAGTGCTCAAAGCATGCCAATTAAGGATCAGTATTCAGAGCTTTTAAAAATGACATCTCCTTGTGAAAAATTAATAAGAAGGGACATTGCTAGAACATACCCTGAACATGATTTTTTCAAAGAAAAAGACAGCCTTGGGCAGGAGGTCTTGTTCAACGTAATGAAGGTGAGTTGGTATTTCAGCCCTTGAAAGTATATTAGCAAGAACATGCACCAGCTTGGATTGCCTTGTACACAGAGAACTTGCACCAGTGTCATGTGTTGTAAGCTTTTTTTAAACCAAAGACACTGGAATGGTTTAAAAAAATACCATTTTAGTTTCAATGGCATTCCTGTAAGTTTTTTTTATATCTCACAAGGTAAAACCAAGCTGGCATTAAAACAAAGTCACATGCTAACTGCTGATAGTGTAAATGAATGAAGTGTGCCATGAACTAAAGTAAACAGCATTGCCCAAGACAAGAACATTGGCAATCAGAACTGGTATTCAGTTTGCAGGTACTTCTGAAGTGCACGTGGCAGCAGCAAATGGCAGGTACAAGCTAATGTGCAATTGTTCCAGTGCCCAAACACAGAATGAAAATGCCAATGTAGCACTGTTTGCGTTACTTAGTCTTTGAAGGTCAGGCTTTTCCATAGAACATAGTTTCAACAGAAAAGTTGGCGGGTTTCCAAATCATAGTAATTTCCATAACTCTAAAACAAAGATGCCGCCGGCATGGAGATCACCACATTTCATCCATCTGTAAATAAAACTGCAACACACATTGTTTCTGAAGACAACCTCTTTCATTGTCTGGTCTGTCTCCTATAAAAGTAATCCTTGTGAGATTTGTATGCCAGTGGTCTGTCTCATCTTTTGGCAGATTCCTGTAGATGAAAACTGCCTGTATTTTTGGTAGGTATGCCTTAGTTTTAGCTTTGTAGGTGCTCAGAGAGCAGAGTTTGTAGCAGCAGGTAGAAACTAGAATGTCGGGCTAAAACTTCTGGATGGGAATGTCTGCCCTTGTTGGATTTAGGGAGAGGAAGAATAAGTTATTAACAAGATAGCAGGATGAGCTATGATTACTTTCTTGATAATGAGGTTTTAATTGTTGAGAGTTTTAACTTTATTTCCCAGGCTTACTCTCTGGTGGATCGTGAGGTTGGATACTGTCAAGGAAGTGCTTTTATAGTTGGATTACTGCTTATGCAGGTAAAAATATTTAAAAATATGCGAACTTTTAAAAATTCATGCTAGAACGCATAATATACTGTGGTGGTTTATTGGGAATTTTTGCAATGGTTTTCCTTCATAATTTTGTTAGAATGGAGTTGTCAAGGGCAGCTGTTTAGTCTGGAAATTAAATGAGATTTACTTTGTGTCATTCTATTTGCCAAGATACTGTATTGGAGTGGGAGAATGTCTTTGTTTCTCAGAGCTAAGGTAGGATTGCAGGCTTGCAAGCTATTTTGGTGAGTGATATTTCAAAAATAAATGAACTTCTCATTTCTCTTCTATTACATGGAATCTCCTCAGAGTTCAAATCGAACTGTACAGTTGATTTGAGTATCTTAAAGCTGCCTTTGTATTATTGGTTTTTGGTTTATGGCAAAGTAGGGTATATAATAAAAAACTTACAGACCTCCATTTCAGTTTAGAAATTATTTGCTAGAATTTAATATATACAAAAGTTAATTGGAGTAATTGGCTGTAAATCCCTTAAACAAAACAAAAACCTCAAAACAAACAAACCAACAACCAAAAAAGTAACTTGGTGGCATGCGCACACACACAAAACCCCAACCCTAAATCCTCCCAGGCTTTTACTCTGATAGATCGTTATATTTGTCCAGAGTTTTTACTGTGCTTTTTTATTTTTGATATAGATGCCAGAAGAAGAGGCATTCTGTGTGTTTGTTAAATTAATGCAAGATTACAGACTACGAGAACTCTTTAAACCAAGCATGGCTGAACTGGGCCTTTGTATGTACCAGTTTGAATGCATGATACAGGTACATACAAAATCTATCAAACTTGCTCTTCAGTGACTATTGATAAGGAACTTGGGTGTTACAGCTCAAGAGCGGGTGTGTCTGTTGGCTAACAGGCTGTACTCTTGGCAGTAGAACTTCAGAAGTAAATGCATGTGGCTCTGTGAGCAATTTTTTTAACCTTTGGCAGACAGTGACTGGTTTCAAACACCAAAACATGAGGATTTGTATTGCTGCAGTTTAAGCATATGAATGTTTAATTCTGTTTGGATTGAAGACTCTGAAAGTCAAAGTCTTCATAGTCCATTTAAAATATCTTAAAAGATGAACGTTGATAGATACTCTCAAATGTAGAATTGAAATTGTTTTCAGGTTTGGAATGTAGGTTCTTCCTGGTCAGGCTGATGGAGAAAAATAGGTTTCTGTTTTGTGGTCCAGTTTCTAACATGATGATCAGGGGTGAGGTATCACATAGCCTTAGATTTTGTCAACTCTTTTTAGTAGCCTGTTCTAGATATTACTCAGGGATTTACAAGCTTGACTTCCCTGTAGGATCAGAAAGTGTTTTTGTTATCTGCTTTGCAGGGTAAACATTCTATAGGACATTCTCTATTGGGACTTTTGTTGCATGGTTCTTGATAAGAATGAGTCGTACCTTTCCTAGTCCTGTTGCTAGTACAGACAGCTGCTATCTGTACTAAGTATCAATTATTTTCTTGTTTTCAAAATTTATCAAAACCATGTCTGAACTAAAACTACAAGCAGAAGCTTAACATACGTGTGTATTTTATTTCTCTTCTTTTCCAGGAACATCTTCCAGAGCTTTATGTGCACTTTCAGTCTCAGAGTTTTCACACTTCTATGTATGCATCGTCATGGTTTTTAACTATATTCCTTACAACTTTTCCACTACCAATTGCAACGAGAATATTTGATATCTTTATGTCTGAGGTAACTACTAAATAGCAGTTATATCTTATCTTTCAGGAGTAGCTGTTGAGAGCAGTTATTTAGGTGGTGGTATAAATCCCATCATGATGGACAAATAGTCTTGTGTTTTATTTCTTCTGCTGATCAGATTATTTTAAGGGAAGGTGTCTGTGTGTGCAGCGTGTCCAGGAAGAGTAGCTAAGTCACTGGATGTTGATATTGTGTGTAGCTTTGTGCACTAAGCCTGTTCAAGTGTTCCCAAATCTGTTCTTTCTGGATGCAGCAGGGACATCCATTCCTCAGTATTATGGTGAATTTGCAGTGGAAACTAATGCTGCTTTTGGGCCAAAGTTAAAGTTCATTGAGGATGTTCAAGCCAAGAAGAGGCAGTGTTGGTTCCTTTTACTGTTCAGGTGATAATCAGTGCCAAAGAAATTTAGGGAATTATTCAGTGTCATTATCACAAAGACACCTATGCTATATTTAGGATTAGAGCTTTGCATAATTGTAACTAGTAACAAGTCATACTTATATTTGCTCTGCAGTCAGCTTTTAGAAAGCAGTAAGTCAAAGGTGGATCCTGTCAGCTAGGCCTCAGGAAAGTCCAAGATGGGGTATACAGTGAGACATCCCTTTTTTTTTCTTTTTCCAGTAGTTTAGCTGCATTGTGCTGTGTCTGAAATTAAAATAGCTTTTTTGAGAAGTACTTAGTACTTCTCAGGGGATTTTTCTGCTAGATATACTTAAAATGGTTGATGGAGCTGACCTAGAGAATTCCTGTCACTCGAGATTTCGCCTCATCACTAACTTCTCTGAGGGAGATGTCTGGCATCAGGACAAATAGCCAGACTGCTTGTCCTTGGAACAAAAATAGAAACACAGAAGCAATTTGTTGAGAGATTTTTTCAGAAGCCCTTTTACTTGTGCTTACTTGGGTGAGATTTCAAATGTAAGTAAATAGGAGGAAAATCTCTGTACTGTTGACAGTGCCATGAATAATCGTTGGATATTTTTTCTTTTCAGGGTTTAGAGATAGTATTTCGAGTAGGTTTAGCATTACTTCAGATGAACCAGGCAGAACTACTGCAACTTGACATGGAAGGAATGTTACAGGTAAGCTATGGTTATAATAATTTTAAGAGATACCAGAAATGTGTAGTGTGTGTGTATTTCCTTGCAGCTGTTAATTATATGTAATCTTGTGCTCTGATTGCTTTTAGCACTTTCAAAAGGTCATTCCACATCAATTTGACAGTGGTCCAGACAAATTAATCCAAGCATCTTACCAAGTCAAATACAATGCAAAAAAGATGAAAAAGTAGGTATTACATTTTGAAAAAATAGATTATACTGTTACTGAGTTACTGTTTGTTTACCCTTAAGAATTGTTATTCAGTGTTACATTTTGAATTTTCTATCTTTACATTTCTTTGGGATTTTATACTATATAAACAGTTAAAACTGAAGTTCTGCCTGCAAAAAGTGATTCTGAAGTAGTGTTTTCTTTTTTTCTTAAATCTAATAAAGCCATATCTCATTTACAAAAACAACTAAAAGAAAAAAAGAAAACTGTAAGTTATGGGGGAGTTACAGCACTTCTCTAAAAAGGGAACTGAATAGGAAGGCTGGATAGGGGGTGGTTTTCTGGGGGGAGAGGAGCTGGCTTTTGTTTTTTTCAGGGTGAAACAGGGAAAGGAGAGATGAAACTTTTATGATCTGGCCTAAATTCCAAAGATTTTAGTTCTCAGGAACTGGAAGAATAATCACAGTGCTAAAGAGTGCATTTATAGTCAAAACTAGTGCTGTTTAAAATATAAATTGATAAAACTTTGTAGTAACATTGATAAGAGTAAAACAACTTTCATTTGGGGTTTGAAATCTTGAGAATACCACTACTTGTTGTTGTTAAGGTCTCTTCTGCCTTTGGTAAATTTGTTTTGATTAGCCAAGCTGCAGATAGTGTGGTTTGCCAGGGTTAAGTTTGGTGGGTCCCCTGTTGGTTGTAAAGTATCCTACGTTCATTTTTGTGCTGCAGGCTGTGCCCAGGGTTTTCCAGGCTGAATTTGTCAATCTTTTTTTTTTTTTCCTGTCAGCAGCCTATGATCAGTAGAGTAAGCAGTCTTCTCTAAAAAGGAAGTAACAACAAAGCTTTCAGGAAAAAGATTTTCTTTGCAAACCAGTACAAGTGTATGTAGTTGAAAATCCTACCATTCCAAGTCTGAACTTCCTGATCTGCCTTCCCTAGAGGCATTGTTATCTCAGCTTCTGGGTTTTTCTTGTTGCCTTTTTCATTTGGTTTGCTGGGGAGAGGCTAAAATTGTTTATATTGAAGGTATTTTTCTCAGACTTCTTTGCATCTTTTTCTTCCAGGCTTTCCAAGGTCTGATTTCTTTTGGCTGAATCTATTGAATTGATGACTGTATTACATAAAGGGGTTATTACAGAGTAGCTCCAAAGTGCTGCCACTGTAAGGTATCCAAGCAAGCTCCTGCACTTCAGAGTGCTGGTTCAGTCTGTTCATATCTACTGAAACCTGTGTTTAAATTTAAGGGCCAGTCTAAGCATTTACAGGAGTGCAGTCCAGAGGAAATATGAATTATCTGTATCTCTGTTCTACTGTTATTTGTTAGGTATTACACCAACAAGTAAATTATCCACAATGTTTCTGATCATAATTTACTATTTCTAATTTTTAGGCTAGAAAAAGAGTACACTACAATAAAGACAAAAGAAATGGAAGAACAAGTTGAAATTAAAGTAAGGAACCCTCAACAGATTTATTTATGAATAAATTTAATTCTTAGATGGGGGGTTACATGTTTGATCTCTGCATGTAACAGGACATAATTAGGGTCTCCAAATTCTTTTCTTTCAGCATTTATATTTGGGATGTCTGTTTATAAAGGGCACCTACAGTGAAATTATTGAGCCTTCTGATGGACATTAAAAAAAAAAGTCTTTGAGGACCTGCAGTACTTATTTTTATAGTATTTCCTGGTGACAAAAGTTTAATAACAGATGCCCTCATTTATCAGAGGTTCCAAATATGCTGGTTTAGATGTAGGTGCTCCACACAGGAGGTTTATATGGCACATGTTAAGATAGACTTCATAGAGTGCACTTGAGTGGTTTATCTTTGATTTTAAGATCTTGATTTTTCTTATGCACTGGACCCAAATTGTAGTATCTTCTGTCTGCAGTCACTTTTTCTTTTGGAGCTTTTGCAGTTAATACAAATTGGGGGAAAAAAGCCAAGCTGCCAGTGGAGTTTATTTTTCTCTTTACTAACTGACCTACTTCCTGTATGTACTTAATCACTGCATCTTTTTGCTTTTGTGACATAAATAGGCGTTTGATGCCTTTTTTTGCTATTCCACTCTTTTTTTTTTTTCACAGCATGGTGTTTGATCTGGATTTTCTTCCTTGTGTTCTATCAGAAAAGACAGAGGGAGAAGTGATGTGCAAGTGTGTTACAGAAAGCTTTGTTGAGGGAGTTAGGTTCAGCCTTCCTTCTTCCTGTCCACTGCTAGTCATTTTACCTTTCAATATCAGTTTTTAAGGCATCAGTTCTTCAGAAAAATAGCTGTGAGATGCACCTGGGAGCACAAAGGTATTAGGAGCCTTTTCAGCAGTTTGTTGTTGTACCAGGCAGTGAAGCAGTTAGCAGCAGGAATACCTGCTGTACAGCAGCTGAAATCAGATTTGCAGGGGTAAAATGACAGCTCTCTGCAGAACAGGGCAAAGTAAAACTTTATGAAAGACAACTGTAACTTTAGATTCTAGTATATGAACTAATTTCAAATCCTGCTTCTTTCCACCATCCCACCTCCACAAAAACAGAAGGCAAAAAATCTCCCCAAAACAAAAACCACAAAGTCCCCACACACACAAAAAACCCCCCAACCAACCAAACACCAAAAAACCCCCCAACCAAACAATGCAAAGTTATTTGTTTCTAGGCTCTACTTTGGGATGTATGTAAATAATTTCTGATCTAGCAGAGGTTCTTAGCAGAAGAGACTATTTTAGGGGAGATAGAAAAACAACCTTATTTTGAGTTTGCCTTTTAGCCTGGCAGAATAAAGCATTTACTGAACTGATATCCAATGCCCTGTCTGAGGGGTGTGGATCTCTTCTCTCTGAATGCTGACTGCTAAAATTTACAGGAAGTGCACTGGTAAAATATAGAGTTCAGTACAATTCTTTCTTACTTCTGGGACATTTGAGGTAATTCTCAGTATAAACTTACAGATTCATATACATTCTTGTGAGGAAAGGGAAGGAAACCTTGTAGCTGCTTCATTAGCCTGTCCTAGTGCAGGGAGTGCCCTTTCGTGTCCCCTAACCATGAAGACTTTGACTCTGTTCATGAAGGGGAGGCTGTCAAGTCTGGTGTGGGGTTAAGGCCCATGGTTCATCTGTACACATACAGCTTTCAGCTAATGCAACGTAGATGCTTCGGCATAACACGAGATGTGTTCTCATTTTTGCTGTACCAAGCTGTTTAAACTCATATTTTGAGCTAATACATAATATGAAAGCATATTAAGAAGGTCACTAATTATTTTTGTATTTATATTGATTTTCGTGGATGTGATGAGACAAAAATGTTGTTAGTTTGCTTTGCTCTTATCAGACTTTCATAACTTGAGAAATGGATTTGTGAACTGTTTACCTTCCAGAGGTTACGGACTGAAAATAGACTCCTAAAACAGCGCATTGAAACACTAGAAAAAGTAAGTATCTCTGTTAATTTAGAGTTTATTGATGGTAATTCCATTATACGAAATTGGAGTCTTAGAATTATAGTTTACTGTTTTCCTGATCATCTCTGGTGTTTACTAGCAGCCAAATAGCACGGGTATCACCAAGCAATTAAGGTGAATGCTTTAAATATGTAAGGTTATATCTGCTTTTTAGTGATTATAAAATCAAACATTTTGATATACCCAGCTTGTGTTGTACTGTTTTCTTTCTGAATTAGAAGTATATGTTCAAAGTCCAGAAGACTCCATGAAATAGTGGACTGGTTGGTTGGAAAAGAGGTCATTGTGAGAGAGTCCTCAGTTTTGAAAACCTGAAGTTGCTTGGTGTTTTTCTGTAGCAGCAAAGTGACAGACCTACCAATGACCAGAGAGATGTTGCAGCATTCATGCTGAGAACAGGAACTCTGCCATTCATTCGTTCTATGTAGTTTTGAGGTTTTGTGGCAATTTTGGGTACATGGTGGGGAGAATATCAAAAGACTTATTTCCCATATGTTTAATCTGGAGTAGAGTTTTGTTAGGTTTTTTTGTAACTGTCTGAAACTTGAAAAGTATGCAGAGGACTGCTGTGGATACCTTGCCAACTGTTCTCCAGTGGCCTCTCCTGTATCCTGGTATCACACGTGCTGCGGCACATTGCACCTGAGCTGCTCTGCTCAGGAATGACAACTTGCCTGTCCAGCTTAAGCACAAACAAGGACCATCTTTCAACAAATGGAATGGAATGCTCCTGTGAGTTGCAAACAGTTGATCATGTTTCACAGGGAAGAAAATGGTAGCTTTTCAATTAAGAGTCACATACTTGAAGGACGTCACATTTCAGATGTTAAACCTTGTTGGGGGATTGCCATTTCTTGAAAAGCAGTCTGTCTGTGTCAGATTCTAATTCACTGATTTCAGAATTTAGTTTGGAAAAGATGCATAATAAGGACATATTGTGAAAGTTGTGACAGAAAATACAATTTCGTGAACATTTTTGTTTCTAGTATTGGAGATTTATAAAATAAATGGAAAAGAATAGGCTCTATTTAAGAAGCTTGAAGCCGTAATGAATCATTTCAATGCCCTTGGCAAGTATATAATAGTTAATATCCTTGTTTTATACTTAACTTGTAGGGGTTTATAGCCTTTTCTTTTTTTAATTATGAAGTCCATGATGAACTGCCAGATGCTAGTGCTTTTGCAAATGCTGTACTTAGAATTTCAGAATTCACCTTCAGACTATCCCAATCTGATTGCAATTAAAACAATTCAAAATTGGAAAATATTATCTATTAATAAAAATTTCTGAAGATCGTTATCATTGCAGCATTTGAAAAAAAACATAAAGTGTGAGAAATGCATTAAGTTTTTCTGTTGGAAACTTACTTTTAAAATATTTTTCATCATTCAAACCAATCTAATTTAGTTGTGATTTCCTTAGTGTACCTTAACTTCTAAGTAATAGCTCTTATCTACTAGTTTGAACTTCAGTTTTCATAAACGTTTCAAGGACAAAGAAGGTCTATTAATAGATGTGTTTCTCTATTGTAGAATGTTCAAAAAATTGAGTGGTTTCAGGGATGATAAAGTAGTAATTAATTAAATGCAACTGCAGGATGGTAGGGCTTGTCAGCGTGCAAAAATGAAAATTTTTCTTGCAAAAGTTTGGCAAGGAAAGAGAATCTATGAACTGCTCAATGAGTTGCTGCAAGAGTTTGGTAAAGCAGAACATTAGCTGCCATCATTGACATTTCCTACTTGTCTGTCAGTTTGCACCATTTAACTTCGCTGCTTCATCTTAGTGGAAGCTGTAGTTCTGCACGAGTGCCTCAGTGCTTAGCGGAGTTCCCTCTGTGCTCAAATTATGCCTTGGTTTCTTGTTGTGGGGGGACTGTAGATCGTGTCTTGCATCCATCTATTCAATCATGTCAAATAACTTCAGTAACTTTGGTTAATTAGGGAAGCAAGCCATTCAAATAAAACCACCCGGTCTCCTGTAGGTGAATTTTAAATGTTACGGAAATCTGGCTTTCAAACCTTTTTGTATCAAAGATGGGCTGTGTTAAATCTGTTGCAGAAAAGGCTGCTTCCTGGGACCTTTGGGCTGAGTTGCCTGAGTTGCATTTATATGAAGAGTTGTTAATTTTGCAAAAAGAGTTTGCACAGAAACTGGGTAGAATTTGGGCATTTTCTTTCTATCAGCTCTTGGTCTTTTTTGTCACTATAATCAGTCCCTTGTATTTTGTTTTCCCTTTTCCTCATTCCTATCTGAATTTTTCCTTTGTAGGAAAGTGCTTCCTTGGCAGATAGATTGATTCAGGTATAGTCTTTTAGTCTTTTACTGTATGACTCTCTTCTACTCATAAAAAACCCCAACTGCTTTAATGCATGCATATTTGCATGCTGTATTCTGTCCCTGCTTTGCTGATTTGGAATAAATACAGAGCTAATATATCTTGCTAGAAACTTGTTTAATTTTGTTTACTAAAAATATATAAACCCAATACCTGCACGTTATAGTAATTTTCCTAACCTATTGTAATTTTTTGTACAAATTCCTGTGGCAAGTGCATTCTATGACACTGTATTAACAATGAAATTGAATACTGTGAACCTCAATCTGTGCATGTACAACTGAGTAATAATGCATGAAAGGAATTTTATTGAATGCAAGTACAAAACTGTGCTTGCTAAACGGATGCTGAACTTTGTAATAAAGTACTAAAGCAGCTGTTTAGTACTACTTTGTCCTAAAATTTCTACCAATTGTACTCTGTGCTGTTTGCAAAACCAATCTGATGAAATAAGCAGCTAATCACAAAGGCAGTTTTCCTTGGATTTGTCATCAAGTGCTTAAAAAAATAAATTATGTCCTAAGGGACAAGTGACAAGGGCCCAGGAGGCTGAGGAAAACTACCTCATAAAACGGGAGCTGGCCACCATCAAACAGCAGAGTGATGAGGCCAATACTAAACTGGAGCAAGCTGAGAATACCATCAGGGAGCTCCAGCAACAGCAGCAATGGGTAAGGAGCCTGGCAGCACATCATCTCATCTTTTTCACTCACATGTGTTTATTTTTCTTCATCATTACATGACACGGTCTCTGTGCTGTCTTTGTAAACCCCTGTTCATTGTGATTTGCATTCTTAAAATTACATAAATTGGATTAAATGAAATTTTGCTCTGTTCTACTGATAGATGAGACTCATAACCCTCGATAGGTATAAGTAATGAGTTAATTAAAAAAACTAAACAACATACCCACAATGAAACACACCAAGCAAAAACCTCAAAAAAAACCCCACAAACCAACCCTTCCACCACAAAAGAATTACTAACAAAAAACCACAGATACAACCTCTGATAGCTCTTAATGCTAAGAATCTAATCACTGCAAGTTGTGTATTCACTCTGAATACTCAAATTTGAGAACTGATTCACAGTGCCCTTCCCCAGTGTATAGTTTCAGTCAGTTTCTTTCATGTTAATGTTCTTCTGTGTACCTGTGTTTTTTTCCAAGTATGCTAAAATTTACTGCTTGCTGAAGTAGTATAGTATTGTCCTTGATTTTGTAACTACAGAACTTGATTTAAAAGTGTGAGTTTGTGTGCATATGGAGCAGGAAAATAATTTTTAGTAGTCTTTTATAGTGCTGTATTTGTGTGTACTGTGTTTTAGGTAGTAAAATGTTCAAGACTTCTGACTTGCTGAAAGACGGAAGTTACTTCCCCTAAGACACTTGAAGTGCTCAGTATCTTCTCTTTGGGGGACAGGAGGAAGCATTTTAGCATCTTCACTTACAGAATAACCTGTGCACTGCTAGTGTTGATGCGAATATCCTCATACTCTTTTAAATAAGTGGTATCCAAGTACTTGCATGGAGTCTTGGGAATTTCAGGTGTATGAAAGAGGACTTAATAGATTGGAATATACTGCAGCTGCTTACCAGGTTTCTCAATGTCAGTATGGCAATTTGTTTTACGTGTCTTCCACCAAAGCTCTAGAGATGCCCGTGCCTCATACTGGAAGATAAGGATGAAATTTACTGTTAGACAGAAAAGAAATCACAACTTAAATGCAACATTCTAGAACCAGTTTATTACATCTGTTTAATGCATTTCAGTGTAAAAGGGATATGTATTTTAGAGTAGTTGTAAGAAGTGATTAATGAACTCTTACTCTCTCATGTGAAATACTGATTTTTGTAGAACTTGAATGATTTCTTTAGGGGGAATAATATGAAGAAGTTATGATTAGGAAGATGGGGATGGTCTAGTAATGCTTTTCAACATTTTTAGATATGTTGTAATCTTTCAAGTGAAATGCAATGGAAGCATTTATAGCCTTTTGGACATCTAGCTGTTTATCATCTGATTACAATAATACACACACCTTTGGAATGTGTTTTTTAGAGGCATATTAATGACCTGTATGCAATTAAAAATTACTGGAGGACTAAGACACTATATTTATTTATTCATTAATTGGTGGGAATGTGACTTTTAAAGCTAATGCCTTTAACTGCGCTGGGGACCTTACTGAGTACAATGATGGGGAGGTCTGACAGGTTGCCTAGGTATGGGAACTGATCCTGAGAAACCTTAGATAACTGTGGATTGCAAATTTGGGCTGGAGCTGTGAGTGCAGACAACTGGACAAGTACTGCGAGAATGGAGAGAAACTTAAATTATGAGCACGCTTCCTTATTTCCATGCTGGCGGCATTGTTTTCCTCCACTTAAATGTGAACATGGCTGTAGGAAGTTGACACACGGGCTGTGTGTGTGGGGCTGGTTATCGACAAATTTGTGCCTAATTCCTGGCTTATTCCGAAGGGCAGGGAATAGCACTGTGGCTTTGAGACTCACCAGAATCAGACAGCGTGGTGAAAGTGTAAAAATGGTTTAAGTGAGGATGTTCTCTAGATTGCCCGTGTCAGTAAGACGTGAATGAACCGGCTTTACCTGTTCCCCGGCGCGGCGGCGGGAGCAGCGAATGCGGCTGCTGCGGGCGGTTAGCACGCCACCTGCTGCGAATGCATGGATTTATTGGGAATTTTGGCATTTTACTGTACACTGGAAATTTTTTTGCCACTTGCTGTTGCCAGTAGCTTTGTTTTTGGCAATACTCCTTTTCAGTACTGTCTTGCAATTGTCTGCTTTAATGTTTTCTTCTCTAATTATTTCAGCTTTGTTTATTTTTAGCAAAAATTGCACTGTAATTGCACTGTAAAAAACACTTGCACTGCATAGTTTATCTGTGCTTATTTAAAGGTACAGCATCTATTGTATATATTTTATCATCTACACCTTTTTCAGTCTTGAATTGTATTTTCAGCATGATAAAAGCTGTAATATTGGGATATGAATCTTGGAATAGAAATGTATGAAAAGAACTGCCTAAGGATACTTGCAACTGCCTCTTCTGAACAACACTGTGGGATTAAAAAGCCCAACTGTTTTGTTGGTAGCAAAAAGTTATCTAAACAATAGTATTTTTAAGAAGGTTAACATACCCTTTGTAAAGTTGTGCATTTGTATTTGAGTATTATCAAGGGTTTATGCTATCTGTTCTATGAGTTTGGATAGCCTAGGCTGGATGGCTTAAGGGTAAGTATTGAAGGGACATACTGGATTTGTGTCTGAAGAAATTCACTCCTGCAGCACCTTTGAATACAGAGATGGGTAGAGGAGTATTCTTTTGATTGAAGCCCAACACCAGAAGCCCAAATTACATACAAGTTTATTTTTTCCTGTGCTAAACTATTTATAGGGAGTCTTTAGTTGAACAAGAATGACTTCATTATGAAGTGTGGAGTCTACTTAAAAGAGGTCATCATGATACTAATGAATGATACTAATCTCTTTGGCTTGTCTGGTCTTTAAATGTAGAAGCTTGCCAAAGGCAAGTAGTGGTGGGTTACCAGATGATTAAGAGGAAGGTGGCTTCTTCCTCATACTACTAGTAAATCAAGAACTGCGTAGAGGAAGTCGTGCCTGACTTGAATGAAATAGAGAGTTTTCTTTTGAGGCATGCTAAGAGCAACGGTGTTTGAGGAGTTAGGGGAAAGGGTAACGTGCCTGTAACTTACTCCTGATAATTATGTGCTGAAGGTTTAATTCTCTGTTCTTTTCCCCCCTTGTGTTTCTAAATGAAAAGCGTAGCTTCTTGCTGGATGTAAACACCTCCAGAATGCAAATCTTGTCTTTCCCTGTGACACTGTAATTGTCAATGATTACCCAGTTCATCAGTCTGAATGCTTTAAAATTGAATCTGATAAATTGGAGGTTAATCAAGCTAAAATTAGTTCACATCTTATTTTTAAATAGGCTCTTCAGCTTTATTATGTGAAGATAGAATTTTAATTGACTAAGCATGGAAGCATATGCATTTTGCAAGGTAATTTATAGTGATGTATTTGGTTATTGTTACAGCAACTTCATAACGCATAGTTTCTTTTCTAGAACTTGTGGTAAAATGACTGATAATAATTAAGAACATAGTAATTGATATTGAGAATATATGCTTGTAAATGAGTATGGCAACTTTATGGAAGGCCTCACTTTATTTTACAGTACGCTTTCCTAATACTGTGTTCTGATTTGCAATGAAAAAGCAGAAATGAAGAATGCTGTATATAGGGAAATACTACAGTTCATGTGTAAACAAAGTTAGCTGGGAGCTGCTGAATCATCTGTTAATTGCTCTTCAGTGTAGTGTACTGGAGAAACATTGTGTAATTATATTTGTCATCAGCCAAAATAATATTTGGTACGGTTATGTTTAAGAAAAGTTGGGTGGAAATAAATCCAATTGTATGAAGCCAAGCAAGGACTTGATTCTTTCAGAATTAAATGGCTGTAGAACTACAGTTTTAGTCCTTTATATTACATATGTCTCTTCAACATAGGCAAGAAAGTGTTACTGTGGTTAAAGTGTTTGGTGGTGCCTGAAAGTCTTTATTTGCGTAGTGGATCTTGTCAGAAATTCTAGGGCTTAAGGCAAATATATAAAAGCAGATGTTTTTTCTGCAGTCAACTGAAGAGTAGTTTTCAAACACTATTTTAACTATAAATTTGTGTTACCTTTATATACTAAATTATTGAAATTGTGCTTTGTTTTACTAGGTAGCAAAAATCCTAAGTTCTGATTCGTGAATCTTGATTTCTTCCGTCTGTTTTGATCTTGGCTGGGATTTTTTGCCAGTATATCAGGACTTGATTTAGAGTTTGTTGTGACCAAGTAAATAAATACTCTTAACATATTCGTTAGGTGGGCAAAATCTAAAGACAGATTAAATGAAGGCATGAAACTGGATTAATACCTTTTCTTGCATTTCCCATACTAATTATTTGATAAACATCAATTAGATTTTGATAGAATACACTTATATTATAGCAAAATGTGCATGTATTCAGTTATTCAAATCTGCTGTTCTCTCTCAATGTCCTGGAAAATATTAGAGAACTTCTTACCTTACCAGAGAGAGAGTACTGCATTTGCTCTCATTCCATATGTATCGCAGACAGAAATCTGGAACATGAAATGTACAGCCCATCTAAGTTACTGTGTGTATCATGGGATGAACTTGTACAAAAGCCAGGGAAGAAAAAAGTGGTTGCTTCTTCTCTGCCTCTGCATGGTGTTACATATGGTACATGTGTTGCTCCATCATGTGAGGCAACTGTAGAAATGAATCAGCATTGGCCACCATCCCCTTCCTTACACTCAAATCAGCTCTGCCTCCACTGCTTGCTGAGGCAAGAACACTGTGTGGGTTGAAAACAATATGAATTTGCCTAGTATTGTATAAGGGAAAATTAATATTAATGGACAAGGATCATAACGATGTCTGGGTTCTCTGTGTGTTCACGTGCACACAGTATGTCGAGGGCTTAAGTGGATGGTGTCAATGACACTAAAAACTGCCTTTGCCTTTTAATGCTTTGCACATATCCCCTCCATTACAGCTTCCTGTAGGCACATATATACAGGAAATACAGTATCACTAAGAGTAGTGTACATTTTGAATTTGGATTGTACTGTAAGTCATGACAAAAGGTTTAGTTGGCATACAGAAGAGTAAAAACAAATGAAAAAATTATTTTCTTGACCACATAGTTCCATTTAAATCCTTGTTTTGTCTTGTTTGCCTTTTATTTGTACATAAAAAGTCAGGGACTATCACACCCTAACAGAAGCATGTGGAACTGAAGACTTCTGTTCATTTTTTTGCTGTTTTTAGATGCAGAAAACTAAATCGTTTGATACAAACATAAAGATGCAGCTGTATCTTCACTATAATGAATAATCTTTTAAAAGTTGAACTGTTAATTAAAACTTAATCCATGCATCCAAGCATAGTACTTATATGTCACAATTTAGTTGATAACACCAAAAATATATGAAATTCTTTTCCTCTAAATGTAATTTTCAGGGTAGCTGTGTGAGCACAGTAACTAAACAACTACGCTTTGAGGATTTCAACACGCACTTTTTTCTTCAATCAGAAGTTTAAAGGCTGATTTAGGTTGGTGTTGCCTATCAAGCAAATTTGACAATCTGTCAAACTGACAAGTTATTTTAAAGTGACCCAGGAAAGAAATAAAATGAATTTTGAATTTTTAAACTATTGATTGTGGGGAAAAGTTAAGTGAGTCTTTCAAATATAAGTGCTTCAGTTGGATGTATCTGAATCTCAGAAGGAATATATAGAGTGTGAGCAAATGAGAGCCAAGAGCTGGAGTGAAGAAAGGGGCAAACCAAAGTAATTGTGCATTGAAGCATATGTAGTTTTATTTTAAATCCAAGATTATGAAAGGATTCTGTTGAATTGGAGTTCAAATGAACAGGGATTGAGCGATACTTTTATTAACCTTGTAATTAGCTAGTCTTTCCTGAGCACCTTTTTCTGCAGATCACAAAATAATCACAGATTGTTTGAGAATCTTTCAATTTGGTTGAGGAGGAGAGAAAAATGTGTTGTTGCTTGTTAGTACTAGTAGGCGTCTCAGTTTTGTCAGACACATTCAGCTGTGTGGAGGTGCAGTTGTTTGAGAGGCAGAGCAGTAGGGATACATTGGTTAGCAGTCTGGATTGACATTAGTAATTTGTATAAGGTAAGCACTTAGGCTGGTATTCCTGATCTTAAGCATTTTAATGTACTTTTCCCACCCAATCTGGTATATAAAACCCCTTTCAAACAATCTGTGCTTCATACTAAATATATTTCTGCAAACTTTGTAGCATAAATGCAGTTCACGATACAGTGAAGACTTTGTGCTACAGCTGGAAAAAGAGCTGGTCCAATCCAGGCTGAGTGAAGCAGAATCCCATTGTGCCCTGAAGGAGATGCAAGATAAAGTTCTAGAGATGGAAAAGGTAAACCAAACCAGGACCCTCTATACAGAACAGCACTAGAAACAGACTACAGGTCCCTGTCATTCTTTGCAGAACTGTGCTCTAGAACCTTCTCCTCTATGCTTCTGTGATTGCAAGATGCTTTTCCAACCTGAAAGTCCAACAATAAAACTAAGGTCTGTTTGCACTGGGAAAGGTTTGTGAATAACCGATCACTTTTCTTCTATTCCTGAAGCCTGCTGTAGTGGAAAACTTGGATTCTGGTGAAGTCTTGACAGGAAACATCGTTTCAAAATTATGTCTTGCAACAAGAGCAGTGGGCTTAGAGTGAGCATTGAGATTTTGTGAAACTAAAGAGTTTGGGAGAGGAAGATGAAAGGGTTCAATATTACTGTTCCCATCCCATTATGGGCAGGGAAAGAATCCCTTCACTGCTCAGTATCAGAATACAATGAAAACTTATCTGTGAAGAAAAACTGGAATAGTGGAGTCAGTTCCAGTGTACCAGACAGGCTCAGACATACAGTAATATTTCAGTCCATCATGATGAACTTAGTCACGTGAGAAAGTGGCTGAAGTGAACTCCCTCAAATTCCTCCAGTACAGATCTTTACTGCTGTTAGTGATGAGTCGTGTAATCTGGGGAGCTTCTGCTGAATAACCTGGGACTTGCATGGCCATAATGACAGTGCCATAAACATTCAAACAAGCCCTCTCATTTCCTGTGTTTGCCAGTGCTCAGATCCCATGATTTTGAAACATGGAATGCTAATCAAAGACTGTTGTGCTGTGTTCTGTTAATCACGTGTTTTACTCAACTCCCAAGTAAACCTGACAACTGTCACAGTATTATACATCTGCAAAAACACTTGATTTTGCTGAAAACATGTTTTGGGAAATAAAGTAGAAAGTGATGAAGAACAGTTTAGCTTTGAGTATTTGGTGGCCAATGATTTGTTGTAGGGATATTGTAGACAGCCTGTCCATTTTCTTCCCCTCTTGTTTTTTTCCCAGATTTCCATTATTAGGATTTCATCTCTGTTGTGCTTTTCCTGGTGTTTTCATGTTTTCTGTTAAGCCTTCTCTCACCTTTCTGCTTTTTCCTCATGTGTCTTGCACTTTTGTCTCTAAGATCTCTTGACTGGTTGTTGTTTATAAATATTAACGGATGGTTCCTTTGTCAGCATATCTATTCTCTTTTTCAAAGGCTGATGACCTACTTCCTAAAAAATAAATTTTCATTTATTTTTTTTCCTGTAAACCTAAATGAAAGTTATAGCTTTAAGGTGTAATTTCAGTTCCTTGTTTGTTTTACTTTTTATCAACTAGATCAAAACCTTTCAGATTACTCTCCATATTTTTGATGATGTGTTCAAATATTGTAAAAGTAATGTTTTGTTAGGGATACCCTTCTGGGAAATCTTCAAGTCAGAATACCTAGAACTACTACCTTTTTTTTTTTTTTTTTTTTTAAGTTGGCAGCTGGAAGTTTATTTATACACACTCACTATATCCAAAAGCTTAGATTTTTGATGGTTTTTATTTTGCAGAGGATGTGCACCTAAAGTTTTCTTAGTTATTGCTCCATGTCTATGTTCATGGACTGGGTTTCACTAAGCACAATTTTATTCAAATACATATTTAAGAGGATGGTCCTTGTTGCAGAGGAACAGCTCCCTCCCTGATGAGGAAAATGTTGCCAGACTACAAGAAGAACTGATTGCAGTAAAATTAAGAGAAGCAGAATCTTTGATGGGTCTCAAGGAACTAAGGCAGCAAGTCAAAGATTTGGAGGAACACTGGCAGGTATGGGTAGTAAAACACTTTTAGGAATTTTTATTTTCAATGATAAAACAAAAGGCTATAACATTTTGAGATACTGAGATCAAGTAGAAGCTAATGATTATGGATCAAACTGCTGAGGTGAGAAAATCCTTAAATTCAGCTGTCACAAAAAACAGAACTTCAAAAGTATGTTAGAAATTGGTGCCTAGTTGTTACAGATGGCAGAGGGCCTGTGCTAAAAGCTAACTGTAATGGTAGGAGGGAAGTACTCCTACTTTGCTAAATGTTAAAAAGGGCTAGAAATAGACCAAAGTCTCAGGATATACTTGCAATTCACTGACTTACTGTAGCTGGGAATGAATGTGTTCAGCATTTTAATTGGCTGTTCTTAAAACCAGTAAGTTTCCATGGGTTTCTAGCTTTTACGATCAGCAGAGGAATTCTAGCTATTTGCCCTCATATAATGCTGAGACCTTAGATGAAGTCAGGCAACACCAGGAATGATCAGGCATTATCAGCAAAAACATGCTGTTTTTCTAGCGTCATCTAGCACGTACCACTGGAAGATGGAAAGATCCTCCCAGAAAAAATGCAGTGAATGAGCTACAGGATGAGCTGATGACAGTGCGCTTGAGAGAAGCAGAAACTCAGGCTGAGCTGAAAGAGACCAAACAAAGAATGATGGAGGTGGAGACACAGGTATGTTATTGAACACTAAGACGTGTGAATTGAGCTGGATGCTGGAAGTTTGGTGTTACATGGTAGATACCTGATGATGATCTTCACTGCCTACAGGTAGGACTTCAGTTGCAAAATGTGGGATGTTTTTACTTCTGTTAGATGGGGATGGAGGAATCTAGTCCATACAGTCCGACTTCAATGTCTCTTCTTTAATCTTTTCCAGGACTATGCTTCCTGAATTTCTAATTTGGGTTAGTTGGTAGACACTGAATGTGTGTTCATCTTCATTCATCAAATTTTAACAGGTGTAATAACAACAAAAGTATGTTTAAGGTGTTTTAAATTTCACAAATCTAATTGGCAATTCTGATAATAGTAATATTTAGGCGGCATTGTATGCTTTCTTGTGATGACACTGGTGATTGATTTTCTGCTGAGGTCATGAGTCTGGTTACTAAGCTGTGGACTCAGGAAAGAAGCTGTGAGTTGGTCAGGGTTTTTTAGCATGAGTGTTATTTGCTTTTTATGTGCCAGAATAGAAAAGCATAGGTTACTCCTGCTGAGGTTTGTGCAGAAAAGACAATCATACCTTGACTGCTGAGATTCTTTTTGTATAACTAGGGAATAAGTTGCTAAGCACCTGAAATGAAACTGCAGTGAAGTGGTGAGTTCATATTATATTAGTAAACTTTCGCTCAAGTTAATAAGCACAATGTGCTGATGATTGAGAAGGATTTGTAATAGACTTCTAAAAATCTTCCCATTAAATACCTGCTAAAGGTTACTTTTTTGAAAGAGGTCTATGCATCCAAAACACTAAACAAACAACAGCTTTACTTGACAAGGTTCAGCAGTTCCAGAAACCATGTAAGGACATGCTACTGAAGAGAGATTAACTAACTGCAAGGCATATGAAGGCTCGCTCTGACAGAGGCACCACGTCGTCTGTACCAGCTGACCAAGTTTCCTCTTGCCTCACCTTTTAAAATTTTCACGGACGTGTCAGTATTGTTTTGGTCAGCAGGGGGCGTAGAGATCCTGCTGTCTGGCGTGTGTTTTGGTCGGTCCTTCTCACTTGAGCGTTACTCATGGAGCCCTTGGACGTGCTTGCTGCTCAGCTGTCATCTGCCAGCAGTGCCATCCGCGTGGTGTGGTGTGCCGGCTTCAGTACAAATGCCGTGCCTTGTCCTTGGGCACTGATCTCAGCTAAGGTGCCATGTTGCTTTCAGGAATTCACTGGACAGGGAAATGTGCACAGTGTTTCTGACATACCTCATCTTTCCTGGATGCATAATGTAGTTGGGATACAAGTTCACAAAATCTGCCTTACCTAGGCAACAAATTGGAAAAAACAAATCTACTGGAGTTTTGCAATAATGTTCTTATAATGAGTTGTCTGTTTAAGAGCAATTTGAATATCCTGGTCATAAACAAAATGTCATGCAAACTTCTGATTACATCTGGAAAACTCTGAATGCTTTTTCATCATAAGTTTTTTATGGTAAATGATCTCTAAATCTGTTTTGTCAGACTTCAGGGAGTTAGATTAATAACCTTTCCTTAACATGTATTTTGTTTCCTTTTTTTGCCATAAATTTCAGAATCAGATCAATAGTAATCACTTACGAAGGGCAGAGCAAGAAGTTACCAACCTACAGGAGAAGGTGCAGTATCTTTCTGCACAGAACAAAGGACTTCTGGCTCAGTTGAATGAAGCAAAACGTAGACAAGCAGAGATTGAATGCAAGGTAAACAACATCCTGAAAAGAATACTTATGTGCTAATATATGTACATTTTAGTCTTGTCTGTCATTGTTGGATAAAATTGTGTCTTAAATGAGAAGCATAAATCATAAAACCAAAATTATTTTTACTGATTTTGACAATATCATCTTGAATTTACCATCTCACTAAAACCACTTGAGGTTTTGACGAAGCCGCTTCTTTGTGGTCCCACGAAGATAACCATTTACTTTAAATGTTGGTTCTACTCAGAAGAGTATCTGTGTATAATACAAGACACGCCTCCACAACAGACTTTTTCAGGTTTTCATTTGTCTTACTGTCTAGCTGGTTCCATTTGTTTCTAGTGGGAGCTGAATGTACAGTGCAGCAAAGAAGTAACTTCTGCTGACTCATCAAACTCCATCACACTTTGAGGAAAAAAAGACTCTGAATGTTAACTAGAAGAAATTGCTTCTACTGACTCTTGTTTGTCATAATCTCTGGTTTCCTACGTACTATTTTTTTAATGCTGAGATTATTTTTACAGATTTTTTTAAAATAATCACATCTTGGTTATGTCTTTTTCATGTAACTTGTAGCTTATTTTGTTAGATAAGTTTTTGATACTGAAGGTGCTCATTAATCCTTAAAAGACTGAGGATTGAGAGCGTGCAGTCAATATTCTGTTTTTATGTTGACTATATAAAGAACAGTATGTCTTTAACCTGATTAATGAGTTAGTACACATAATTATTCTCAGTGGGATAATACATTTGTAGAACAATGTTTTAGCATGGGCTAGAGAAAAGTGTGACAGTAATAGACGGAGCACCAGTCATATTCTTTAGAAATTCTGAGAAATTCTGAAAGTAGCTGTGGTCAATAGCCAGTGAAATATCTTCACTGACATACAGATCCTGAAGCTTGTTTTGCAGCTAAAAGAAAAAAAGATTACAATTTACACTGTAAGATGTTTTACAAGTAATATTTGATTATATATCAGAAACAACAATTATTCCCGATTCTGTTAGTAACTGATGGTGGATTATTTTGTTTTTTCTGTTTTTTCAAGTTGTTTGAAATCATGCTCTAGTTTTATTTTTGTCTTGGCTCAGTAACAATATTTCTACTGTCTGAAAAAGTATATATTTAGATTTTCAATTCCCCAGTTGTTTTATGCATAATGAACTGGTATGTTATTTCAGGAGCTTGTATATTTCTTTTAAAAGATATCTTGAAATGCTTAAGCAGAAGTTAAAATTTTTGTTGCCAGTTGCATCTCATACCACCTGTATGGCAACTGTTTGTGTCACAAGTGTGTATTGTTATGTTTTTCCCTTTTTATCTGACTACTGCTTTTGCAGCAAGGACCCAATTTCAAATTTTTCTTCAAACTCACCACTGATCTTTCTAATTAGTGGTGCTGAAGAATTTGCAACTTAAGATTTGTGCCCCCACCCAGTCTTGTCTTTCCGACCATATCAACTTCTGTGGTAATTATTGAGAACACGCTCTGTTTTAGAGTTAAAACATCAGTGCCATCTAGAGCAGCACTGTTGACTCATCTCTGATACCAAGGTCAAACCAAGCCAGTCTTCCTTCAGCTTTCAGTTAAATACATGCAATCCTGTGGACTTGTCGGTTTGGCTTCATTTGAGCAATCATGCAACAGAATTTAGCAAGAAAGGCTAAACTTTGGCTAGCGCATGATAGATTTCTCTAAAATGCGCTCCACTGATTACAAATGCAGTTACTTGGGCCCTATAGATTATATACCTCCATTACAGGACTATTTTTTAAAAAACAAACCCATAGCATTTTTATAAGTAGCTGCTATTGATAAGCTTTGATATGTTTGATTTGATCTCAGCTGTACTGTCTTGTGAAGGGTGATTGAGTACTGTTAGTCTGAAGCACACATTAAAATAACTGAAGTACTGGAACTGATTTGCAGTAAATACAGTTTAGTTCCACCACTCTGCTATAAAAGTAGTGTACCTGAGCCTAATCTGTTTCTTCCCCAGAGCTGTTTGCTCTTCAGCTGATAGTATTTCTCATTAATTATCTAACACTGCTTTCTCTCTGTGATTGTACCAGGCTGCTGACAATATAATGTTGTTTTGTGCTCTGAAGTCTTGAGGATTTGACTCATAAAACAGGACATTTCTTTCTCTCTTTTTCAAATTCAGATTACCTATCATTTATAGAAGTAGGAGGCCAATTGTAGGTTATGTGTATTAGTATTTTATTCTAAAATGTCTTCATTATGTACTGTGACTAAGATAGCTCAACTAAATGAGGTTGAGAATACATTTGCCTTTGTATTTAAATTTTTTTTTTGTTTTTTAGGACAAGGGAATTGATGAAATAAGTAATTCTTGTGTAGCTTTGCTGTTTCTGTATATATAAAGTCCAAAATTAAAGCATGAGCTAATTTCTTTTATTATGTTGATTCTTTTTCTTAATTTATGGTATAATATTTCTGGAGAACAAGACAGTTGTTTTCTGGACCTTGAAACTGATAACAACAAGTTTTGAAAACTGCACAGTGTTTTTTTTTTATTAGATTATTATAGTTTAGAGTTTATATCAGATTATTACATAGTCCTCCTATGGATTACAATTAAATTTGAGTTCTTTAGAAGAGTGGTAGTTTGCACAGCAGTGTATTAAGTTTTCACAGGACTTTAGGTAAAAGCAGCGCACAGGCTTTATCAGCTAAAACTGGTACTAGTTAGCTCCCATTTCTGACTTCTTTCAGAGTAAAGAAGAAGTGATGGCAGCACGGCTCCGTGAGGCAGACCGCATTGCATCTGTGGCAGAACTCCAGCAGCATATTGCTGAATTAGAAATCCAGGTAACAAGTGATGGCATTAAATGTGAAACTTGATACTGATTAGATTTTGTACTTTGTGAGATTTTTTTTTCCTCTTCTGTGGTTCCTCATTAGCCTACTGTGAATACAAGACACTGCTTTGCCAAGTGGGATAATGCCATATTGTTGAATTCCTGTGCAAGCAAAGCCTTAAATCTAACGTGGGTGCATACTTGTGAGCTGTTAATAATTTCTTCTGTACAAATAACATGTTAAGGCAACACTCTTTTTAACTCTGACTTCTGGTTTTTTGTGGGTTTGGTTTTTTTTTTTTTGTAATTGGTACTTCTTAGCAATTAATAGACGAGATTAAAAACATCCTCTGTCCAAAAAAAAGATGCATACAGTTTTGATTCCGGCAACCTTTTTTTTTTTCTGTGCTTACTCTTCTGCTATGATCCGTATTAAAGGATTTATTGTAAAACTCTTCCTCCCTTTATGCAAATCTTGAAACCAGAAATGTTTACTGCTACCACGTCACTGTAGGATCTCAAGATGCATCCTTTGGCCTCTGTGTTGTTCCTTACACTTTCAGTTCCTTTTGGAGCTTTCACCGTCCCGTGAACTTGCTGCTCCCTTGATGAGAAAAACCAGAAATTGCTGTATTGTATTTTCTTGGCTTTGGGAAATCATGATGTCTTACTATAGTCTGACCTTTCTATACTCATATACTGTTATCCTGTCTGAATTCTGCTGCAGAGTTTTTTGTGGTTATTTTTACTAAGTTACAAACTAGTTACTCTTTGGTTTACTTTTTTAAAACCCGGTGTTGCTATGTTGTTTTTTCCTCTGAAATCTTTCCTTTGAGGGGATGATTTTATTATATTGTTTCAAAGCCACCTTTTCCCTATGATTGCTCAACTAGTTGTATCTTTTTTATCTCTTTGTATATGGAATGTACAAATAAATTTCATTGAGCTTGCATAAAGAACTTTTGCTATATTTCCTCTAGTGCAGCAGGCACTAAATTTATTGAAAGTTAAAGCAATCATTTCTTTGAATCATGTAATGCTTAGATAATGCTGTGATCAGTACTTTAGAAATACCTAGATAAGTACGGTAAGCATTGCATATGAATCATTTATCATCTGGTAAGATAAGAGAGAGCTGAGTTAAGGTCAACTTTCTGCTCAAATTAACAATTTTAAAAAAAGAGGGGACATTTAAAGGTTACTTCCAACTATGTGATTTTGTAGGTGAGAAGTGAGTACTCATTTTGCATTATTTTGAATTTAGCACAGGCTTCCAATGCCCTCCTGCTTCCATTATTTGATTGATACGTGTCACTCTAAATGTAGTCAGTATCTTATGAAATGGTAAATTCCCTAATGATCCGTCAGGAATTTTTTCATAGCTGTTACACAGTTCAAATTATGTTAATTTTTAAATGTAAATATATCTGACTTGGTTTTCTGTTGTTTGACTGATCAAACCGTCCATGCTCCATGATTTTATTGCTCTCTCCTATTCCCTTTCCATATTTCTGCTTAACTTAGGGATCCCAGAATTACATATAATACCATGAGACAGAAAGTAGTGCAGGAATGTAATCTATCTTATGACTCTAGCTAATACATTGAAAGATGACACTGTTCCTTTTTTTTGTCATAATATTGCACTCTCTCAGGTTCAGTTGTTTATCCACATCATCTCTCCTTCCTTTTCACAACTATTACTTGGCACAATGCAATTTTTAGTTATGTTTTTATTATTACAGGTTTTTTGTTTCCTTCCAAAGTGCATTTCATCTTCCAGGTATTCTCAGATTATCACCTGCTAATGATTTGGAGTTGGATCTTAGTAAAATTCTTGATTTTCTTCACAAAAGTGAGAGGGGCTGTGCTTTCTTTGTATGCAGTGTGGAATGTGAAGTCATTTTGTGGCTGAGGTTCACGTTCATTTGATGAGTTCGCTCTGTTAGGTTTTTGGTGAACATGTGATCTCACACTTATGCTAGCAGGAAAGATAACTTCTTCAATTGTGCAATACAGATTTTTGCGTGTGAACTTTATAGTATTTGAAACAAATGATCTAGCAGCAGTCAGTTCTGCTAATGTTTATTTATTTTTGACGCTGTAGACATTACTTGAAATGCTTTTATTGAGCTGTCATAGATGTTTGGGGTTTTTTTAAGAGTGTAAGCAGATATTTTTGACCAGTGTGTTTTGCCAGCAAATATGAAACTTATCATCAAAACTTCCTTTTTGGGTACTCATGCTCAAAAGCCTTTGAAACACCTGCACCAAAAGAAATGTAATAATGGAGTGGGAAATCCTGAAGTCCCAAAGCTTGTAAACTATAAAACATGCAATTGATAATAGGGCTGAAACAAAAGCAAATTTTAAAGGAAATTGAAAATCTAGAGAACTTCTTCCTCATTGGAGAAAGAGCTGCCTCCCATTCTCCTCTGTTCCGCTTGTTGCTGTAATTGCTGTCACCTGATGGGGGGAGGGAGGCCCTTTTAATCAGGACTTGCCTTAATGACTTGAAATGCAGTATTTAATACCAGAAATTTAGCCAGTCTTGGAGTATAGGCGCCAGGATGAAAGGACAGATACAAAGAGCATCACACATAGGTCTGCTTGTCATGCTGTTTCAAAGCTGATAAAAATGAAGGGAGGAAGTTAACCTACCACATAACCTTCCCTTTTTTTTTTGAGGGGGATGGTGCTTTTCTAAGAAGCTCAAGGGATTCATTGCCAGGTCCGCATGAGCCATAGCAACACCTAACCTAAATTGCAAGGTTTTCTTTTAAATGTTTATGTAGGTGTAGGTGCAAGACAGTGATGTTAAATTTGTAACACAGAGTATCACTACTCCCACATAAGAGCTGATCTGATATGACACACACATGCTAGATTTAAATCAGTTTCTGGGACACTCTTAGTTTTGCTTGGTAATACTGACAGGGATGGAGAATGAACTATCATTCAATAATAGATGTAATTCTGCAACAAGTTGTCAGTTTATTATGATGTTAAAATTTATTTCTTAATATATTCTAAATGTCACCTTGTCTTGTTTGAGCATTCACTTCATGCTGCTGAGCTTTTAAACTTTTGTGCATGTATACTGAAATGCAGTGGGTTGTCCAATACATGATGGATAGTCTAAGTCTTTCCTTAGACTTTCTGTGCAAAAATAGCACAGAATTGAAGTATAACTGAAGTTTAACTTATATTGCACATACCTAAGCTCCAGAAGTGCCAAAGAAAAGCCCTGATTTACGTGGAAACAAAGATTTACTTTGTCAGTATTTGTTGACCCCTCTATCATGTCTTTATTTTTCTCTCACTTGTCAGTTCAGCATATGTTTGGGAGGCAAACATAAAATCACAGAATTACTTGGATTGGAAGGAACCTTGAAGATCTTTTTCAACCTCCCTGTCATGGGCATGACAGCTTTCCCTAGACCAGGTTGCTTCACCATCTTCACAGTAAATAATTTCTTCCTAGTATCCAATCTCGATCTAGCCACTTCCAGTTTAAAGCCATTCCCTGTTGTCCTATGCCTATATGGCCTTGTCAAAACTCCCTCTCCAGCTCTCTTGTAGCTGCCATACGAAGGGGCTCTTAAGGTCTCCCTGGAGCTTTCTCTTCTGTTGGCTGAGCAGCCCCAGCTCTCTCAGCCTGTCTTCCTAGAAGTGCTCCAGCCCTCTGATCATCTTCATGGCCTCCTCTGGACTCACTACACCAAGTCTATATTCTTCTACTGTTGGGGGTTGCCACAGACCCCAGGTGGGGTCTCACAAGTGTGGAGCAGAGGGCAGAATCGCCTTCCTGAAGCTGCTGCCCACACTGCTTTTGATGCAGCCCAGGACACGTTTGGTTTTCTGGGCTCCAAGTCTCCAAGGACTGATCCACACCTTGCTATAACCTCCTTTCATGTGGTTGTAGAGTGCCAAGGTCTCCCCTCAGTCTCCTTTTCTCTGGACTAAACACCCCCAGCTCCCTCAGCTGCTTCCTTGTAAGCCTTAGGCTCCAAACCAGCTCTGTTGCCCTTCTATGGAGATGCTCCAACACCTCAATGTGTATGTTGTATGAGGGTCCCAAAACTGAACACAATATTCAAGGTGCAGCTTTTACTTTCTCACAAAGGTTAGAAATTTACACCCTACCACTAAATGGCTTGTCCTAGTCAGGTTGCACACAGTGTGATCCTATTAGTCTCATCCTTTCCTAAGAGCCAAAGAATGGATATAGTCTCTCTCTTTGTCTATAGTAAATCAGCAAATCTTCAAGTTTGCTTCCTCAGGAAGATAGTCTTTCTCATTTTCAGCTGAACTGAGAGCTTCAGACTCCAGCAAGCAAATATTTCTGGTCTAGTAATTAGCAAGTGTTCCTTCTGATTGCATATGGGCAGTCCTGTTGGTCCATTGGTGTTGTTTTGGTTTTGGTTTTTTAAGGTTTTCCCTACAGTAATTGAAAGAAGAATAGAAAAATTCAGGCAAGGTTAGATCAGTTACAAGCTGCAGTCGCTCAGCTGCCTCGGGTGAGGAGCACTAGAGCAGTGGAAATGTGGGCAGGTTGAGGAAGCAGACTGGGGCAGCTGTAGCCTCTGCTTGGCAGCGTAATCCCCTTCCCTCCATTTCTGTGCAGGCTGGTGACATGTGATATCCTCTTAAAATTATCCGTGGCTGGGTTGAGTTGGGTGTTACAGAGCATACTTGTAATATGAAAAACTAGTTTTACATCTGAGTAATCTTAAAGCAAAAAAAAATCCATAAGAATTAATTCTTCTTTTTGTTAGGTTGATCTGGTCAGACAGTAACATCACTTCTTCCTGCTGCGTTTCCTGGCAGATTCAGAGAATTTTGTTGCATTTACCCTATCTCTAACCCAGTCAAAGCTGCTTTGAGAACAACTGTAAAGGAAATCCATGATTGTGCTAGTAATCTCCCCACAGTTTAAACTTTTAGCACTATTTCTTTAGAATGAAGCCTTTCTATGACCTCTGTTTAATAACTTTTCCAAGTACTGATTGTTCAGTAAAGAAACTGTTTCCATCTTTTTAAATTACAGGAAACCCTTTTTTACTCTTATCAATAGTGGTGTGTGATGTTAGTGATGTGTTTTTTGAAAGTCTAGAATGAGTCACTTTAAAGTCACTGAAAGGACACTAGTTACCACATCTACCCTTCTGAATATACTTCATTTACATTTTTAATGCAATGTCTTTTGCCACAAAGTAAGAATTCTGAAGCCTCACCTGAAAAGAAGCTAAGGCAAATTGTTACCAAGTAAATATTTCTAAATCAGAAAAGATCAAATTAAGGGTGTTAGGGAAGCATCCGATCTTCCAGTCATTTTTAGTAAAGATGTTATCTGAGGAACAGCAACTGTCTAGTTTGCCTGGATTTCGACTGCCTGTGCAAACATTCTTTTGTTTTTCTGTGTTTTTAAGTTCAGTTATTCACATGAAAACAGCCCTAGATGTTTTCTTATTATTTAAAATGGCTTATTTTCTTATTGATGTATATTTCCTTTCCTATTTGATAATTGAGTGTTTTAGAAAACTTGTATTCCTCTTGGGATGAAACACCTGGAATTAGAATTTGATTACCCTGATCTTCTGTATCTTAAACTTTGATTTAGCAAAAGCTGGATTAAGGCCTCCAGTGTTTTTCAGGTGGTTTCTTGTGATTTATTTATTTGTTGTATAAATCCTTTTTCATTATGAGTACTAAACTTGATTTGGGGAGGCTATTATACAGTAATGGTTTCTGGTATTTTAAATCAGCATTTTTCTTAAGCAGTCTGTCCCTGCTCTCGTGTGTTGCCAGCTATACATCCTGGCCTGATGCTGATTGAGTTTGCAAGGTCTCCACATGTTCAGGAGTTCTCAGCAGCATCAGGTGTTTTTTTGAGACTAGCTGTTGCTTCTTTGCAAGATGCTTTTCTCTTAGAAAACGAGACAAAAGAGGATTTAAGTGTGATAAGAAAATCATGATTCTCAGCTGATAGTTTTTGGTGGACAGAATTTTTCCTCATTTTAAGGAGCAAATTTTTGGAGTGCAGATTTTTCTTCTCAGGAGCTCTCAGCTCTTGGTATGCACACAAGTACAGTCACTCTATGCACACAGCAGGATGAGGGAGGTGAGAGCTTCCAAAACTGTGAAGGGGCCTAAGTGAGTTCTGTTTTAGCAGTGGCTTTTTTTGATCTATAGAGCTCATTTCCTGCTTCACTGCCCGTGCTGCTCCCACTATATACACGACCTCTGGGGCAGGGGGTTGGATGTGTACTGGCTGTGTACACTGCTACAAGCACCTGTCCCTAGGGTAGAGGTGATACCTGCCACAAGGGTGTTTGTTACCCTGATACAGATTTCTAACCCTGGTGGTGCTGTTGAAGCTGGTCTGTCAGAAGAGACTAAAAAGGAACAGTTAAAATCTTCAAAAGCAGTGAAATAGAGATGATGCATCTTTAATTACAGTGTAACACCAACTGGCACTGCTTTTTTACAAACCCTTCTGGGAAGAGGAGGTAGGTGCTGCCATGGTGCCAATACACAGACGCAGTACACCAGGGATGTGGGTGTAGAGATATTCATTACACGTGACTGCAGGATGTTTTGAACAAATTCCTACATTCTAGAATTGGCTAGCTTTCATTACTATGCAGTTCTGATAATATCCACACTTTGCCTATTGATATGTTCTCTGACTTTTTCTCTGTATATTAGTTTTAAATTCAAAATGACGATGATGTGCCTAGCAACCAGCTAGTTTTTGTGTTGTGACTTCTCCAAATATCACAGATTTGCTATAATAGTGCTCCCCCTCACCCCTTACCACCAAAAACCAAACCAACAACCCACATCCTATGTGTATAACTTTACATTTTAAAAAACTAAACATGGAGATTACTAATTGCTTATGCTATTATCTTTTAAAAGGTGACATTCATACCTGAAAGGCTTCTAAATTGTAAGTGTAGTCTTAACATTCAGTTTTGAACCCATACTCTTGATCTGAGGGCTTTCCTCAGAAGTACAAACCTGCTCAAGCACAGTAGTACAAAACTATTCAAGTACAGTATACAAGCAATGCAGAGTTAAGTGTCCAGTTCCTACAAAAGTAAATGCCACAATAGGAAGCATTAAATGAAATTAAGCTGCATGAAAACAATTTAATTTTTCTTATGTCAGTGCAACTGTGTAATAACTGGTAGTATGGCCTCACCTCATGTACATAGGATGTGGATTCCACCTGTGAAGCTGTTAATTCTTCATGCTTCTCCATAGAATCCTGCCTTGTATTACTGAGAGAGTCATCATGGTCCGAACCACTGTCACCTCTAGGTACCTGCTGTAACTTCAACCAAATGAAAGTGCTGGATGGTGTCTGGGGATAGCTTTTGTTCATGACAAAAATATGCAGACAGTTAAAATAAGGTTTTTAATATAGATCTTTGAATAATTTGAATATGATTCCTTTTTTTAACCAAAACAGAAAGAAGAAGGAAAAATTCAAGGGCAGCTTAATAAGTCTGATTCTAACCAGTACATCAGAGAACTGAAAGATCAGATAGCTGAGCTGCATCATGAGGTAAGTGATATTATAATAGTCTCTGATCACTTGTACCTTGTGTCCTTTCATCTGTGGCAGGTTTTGCTTGTTTAATAGTTATTATATTGTTATTATTATAATAGGTATCTTCAATACCTGTTTTTGCTGAAGTACATTATTTTAAATGAATGCAATAAAAGTCTTGGAATGTAGGAGAACAAAATAGTGTTAGGTGATTTGACATTAAGTGAGATTGGCATTTACGTTCCATCTTATTTTCTTCCTTAATTTCATGAGTTGACCATATTCATGTTGCATTTACTCCATTTGGAACTGCATATATGAAAATAAGCTTCTTTATGTCTTTATTTGCTACAACTATTAAGGCTATTATAGTTAGAAACAAAACCTCATTTGTGCAAGTACAAGAATCCATGCATAAATTTTCTGGTTTTTGCTGTTGCGAGGACAAATTTTATGTGGTAGTACGCTGAGATTGCTTAAAAAAAAAAAAAAGGATGCTTGCTTAATATCAGTTAACAGATTTTTAAGTTTTAAACTGCCAAAACCTTCAATCTATGAAATGTCTGTCTTCAAACTTCCTTGCTCTAATAGTTGTAGTAACTTTCTGTTAGTTAAAAAGATCAGGTCTTGAAACAGAAATGGCTTATGTAACTCCTGTGTTCACTGGCTCCTTTCAGTTCATGCTGCATTGTGAAGAAATGTCTTTACCTAATCTTCCATCATGTGCAAAATGCCTGGTCATCTTTGCAGTAGAGTCTCTTTCTAGCCCTTTCATACACAGCTCTGAGTGTTGCTTAAAACCATAGGATTGTAAAGCAATGCAACCTAATTGTTTGTTGCCTTTTTTGCCTTTATTAAATAAACACATCCTTTCTTTAGGGGTAGATAGTGTTTTCATAACAATCTGAGTAGATCCGAGCTTTTAGGATCAATCCCTTGAGACTTATAACACAGTTGAGGATCTTGGAATGTTGTCTATGCTCTAGATCACTGTGCTATAGATGGAGGATAGTCTCTAGGGCCATCAGTCCAGCACCTTTACCAATCATTGAGCTCACTTAAAAACAGATTTAAAAATCAATAACCTGGCTTTCTCCATTAAAGCACCCTAATTAGTTTTCTTTGTTGCTTGCTTGACGAATTCCCAGAAAGCCAGATATTTAGTGTATTTTTGCATTATGAACAAAATAAGGCACTATACTTTTTCCTCTACTCACTGTAGGCTTAAAAGGTAAGAACCACTGCTTTGGGGGACAAGTGGAACTACTCTCGGAAAGCTGTTGCATAGTTTTCTCTAGGCAATCATTCGTTATATACCTGGCTGAGCAACTGAATTGTCATGAAGGCTGGAAATATTGTACATCTTTAATGTGTATAAGTTAATGAGAACAGGTTGGAAAGAAAATGCGATTCATAAGCTCACAGAATAATGATAATTCTCAGTAATACCTGTGATTTCCTAAACACTTCAGTCTAGTCAAATCTTTATCAGCATTTCAATTTGACAGAAAGGAAATGCTATGAAGAACATGAATTTCAACAATAGCAGAGTTGGAGTAATTCCATGTAGAAGAGCACTCCTCTTCCAGATATTTGCTTTGTGGTGGCTAAATTTTTAATTTCCAAACTAGATAAACACTATAGGAAGGAGATCATTCTAGGATACATAGGAACAGCAAGGAGAAATGGCTTGACAATTTTACAGATCTTTTCTGACTTCAGTCTTTCTGTGATTTTATGAAACTCTGTATGTAATAGACGTGAGCTACCTTGGCAGCATTCTGCGTGTTTCTTTACGCAGACTTATTCAAGTCTGGAAGTCTTTGTTTACTAATGACTTCTTTTTCCCTTTCCCCCTTACTGTTTGTCTATTTGTCTAGTTTTTAAATAAAATCGTAAGCGGGAAAGCAGTGTTTCCTGCAGTGTTTCCTCAAAAAGCAAAATCTGAAGAAAATGGAAACAGGAAGAAGCAAAAATGTTTGCTCTCAACTGCTAAATGTTGGAAGTATAATTCAGTCAATGCCAGTTAAATAAACAACTTCCTTAAATCTGCACTGAAGTGTCTTCATGCATACGTCCATTAATGACCATGTTCTTTGTTTTTGGCTAGCTGCTTTCTGAGTCTACTTCTGCAAAAGCTAAAAGAAACGTTACACATTTGCAAATGCATCTTCCTGAAGATAGGGTGATGGTGTATGTGACATGCTGACCACAATCTCCCAACTGGTTAGCATGTAAAAGGCACTGGAAAAGGAACAGAGCTCTTGGTGATTGTATGGTTACCTTCTAATATATTGTAATTGTGTAGCTTTAAACTGCACATAAATGCAAATGTTAATTAAAGCAAAAGATGTCATTTAAGGTAGGCGTGGGACGGTTATGTGTGAAACGAGATGAAATGTCTTGGCATGGCTATCAGTATTGATTCTGCTTATTTAACTTTTTTTTTCCTCTCCAGCACTGCATTTTTACAGATTTTTACACCAGAAAAGTTGCAGATTCTGCATCAGAAGGATGGAACAAAAAAAAGACCAAATCCTATGTTGAATACAAGTAACTGCAGACAAAGTCCATACTCTGGCCTTTGGATAAACACTATCTCATGCCTTTGGCCAGCAGTGTGAATGTAAACGTTTCTGTGTCAGTGGAGCCTGGAGCAGTTACATACTTTAATTCTGTTCTGTGATATCATCCATCAGATGCAGTGGTACCATGTTGGGGCAACAGCATGATCCTTCCTAACTGCAGAGTTCCTGTGAAAGGTCTACTGTTCCATCAGTGTTTGCAAGCCAGGCTAGTAGCCAGGCACAGGGCAAATCTAGAATATCAGTGAGGAACACCAGTGAGGACAGCAGAGAGTCACTATTACTGCCCAGTGTCTAAAGCTGAATTGTTCACTAAAAGGTGGGTTGAGGGTGGGAGTTTGCTATGGCACAGGTGCAACAAGCTGCTGCTGTTGCAGCATCTCTTGACTTTCTGGGTGAGAAAAATTTAGCCCTTAGTATTCAGATATTTCTCTCATTCATTCCAATATGGTACCCTAAATCAGCTGCGTGTTGGAACTCTGCATGCTGGATCAAATGATTAATCAATGGATTCATAGTACAAAGGGCAATTGTTTGAAAGTTCTTGTAACTATGAACAAAACTTTTTAAAAATCAAATAAATTTTGGTCATTTTTCCGGAGCTCAAAATTTTGCATGCTTCTTAAGAATAATGCAGCTTGCAGCCTAAAGGGTAAATTTCGGCTGCTTTTATTACTCATCTAGGAATAGTAATGCTACAGCCAGTCTTCAAATAATATTATAAGAAGACTTATTTGTAATAAATTCAAGTTGTGTTCCTGTTACTGAATAAAACTGCACATACTGGAAATCAGTAGTATGGCACCCAAAACTGAACCAATAAGCCACATTGGTATTAAATGTACAAGGTAATTAAATAGAAAACTACACCTTTTTTTCTTACCATTCAAATATAGTAAAATAAATGGGATTATTGGAGTTTTGGCTTGTTCTAACAAGCTGCCTGCCTGATTCCTTTTATACCTAACCAGAGGATTTCTGTAGCCTGGTAAGCTGAGTTGAATATTAATTACTTCAGAGTAAGTCTTAAACATGTAGTAGATGAACACTTCAGGAGAAAAAACAGACAAAATTTGGAGCTTTGAGAACATAATAAACAGAAATTGTCAACTTCTGCTCTACTAGACTCTAGACTTCTGTAAACTTCTGCTTTACTGGTGAATACTGCAGTGTTAGGTTAATGGTTGAACTCTGTAGAGGCTTTTTCCAACCTTAACAATTCTATGGTTCTATGCACGTTATCTTAAATCTATTCACATGCACCTCTTTCTTTGCACTGATTTGAACAACCAAATATGGGTTAGAATATAAATATTAAGTGTAATTTGTAACATTATGTAAAATAGTGAATTAATTCTCAGTGCAACCATAACTTCACTCAGAAATGAAATACATGTAGATCAATTATTATTTACTTGCATTTTGAACTTCAGTAAACATATCTGGATTTATGCTCATTCCCTAGAAAGTTACTGACAGCTGTCCTGTAATCTTTTACACAGCCTATCAGTATTTAAAGAATGGCTGATGCATAATGAAAGGACACTCAGATTAAAGTATTTCTAGTTAGCCAGTAGTTAATACTGTGATAAGTCGTATATATTAAGTGCTTTACTTCCTTTCCTCCTTATTGGCTGAGTTTGTGATTTATTGGGCACAAAGTTGTTAGGTGGTTGTGACTTACGACTTTATTGTTGAAGGCTGAAACTAGTGTGAAAACCTGAAATGTTGCTGATCATCACAAACAGGAAGTCATGATGTAAACTTTGAGAGCTTTTAATATGTACTAGCCTTAGACACTCTGCCTTTTTAGAATCTTATGTTCAGTTGCCGTTTGTTCTTTTCATTAATTGAAGTCTTTCCATCTAGCATTTTCTTTCTTCTTCCATTTCCCTCCCGTTCTTAAAGCTATCTCTGCAGCATTCTTGACTTCTAGCTTAGTGGGATTTTAACTTAAAATGCTTTCTCATTGTCCAGCCCCAACATGCTGCAGCTTCTGTGAAGCTGCATTTGTTACTCTTGTCAGTAAATCCAGAAGCTTGGTTGCCATGTGTTTGGCACAGCAGAAATAAGGTCTAGTGATCAGCCTATTCTGTCACTTGACCTTCCAGCTGGTGTGCTTTAACTGATGTAACATAAATGGCATGAGCACACAGACACTGTAAGGTTGTACCCTGGTTAGATGCTTTCGAGCTGCACAAGGATTGCTACTATTTCACAGAAGTTGCTTTTGATTAGATCAAAAATGTTAAGTGAAAGCAACTTCTGTGAAACATTTTTACTGTTCAAGAGAATATCTCACTAAGTAGGTAGTACTGAAGTAAAACTGTTTAGCTATGTGGAAATGAATACTTTGGAAGTTTGGCCTGCTACGGGTTTCCATTAAGAAAATTTGATGGCTTAAGAAAAACTATGACTATTGAACAAGCTGTTACTGTTTTAAACACAAATCATAGTGGAGAAACAAGGAGGAGGTTGGTTGTAGTTTCCTACATTTTCCTTTTAATTGAAATGGAATGGAATTAAATGATTTATAAACTGCTAAGTTCTGCATTTCATGCACTACCTCTCTGTATGTGCAGTCACTTTATATATATTACCCAGCAGCTGCTTCTGCTTCCTGTTGGATGTTGCAAGGCTTGTATGTGTTACCTAGATTACAGGGGTGGTACAAAAGATTAGAATTGATGTGCTTACCCACAAACTACACTGGCAGACCACAAGACACCTTTGGAGACAAAAGCAAGTGGTTTCCAGTCTTTCAGACTTTGTGATTTAGGACTGAAGTGCTTCAGTTGTTTCACATGAAATTTTACAAAGTTTGCCTTTGTCACACTGTTAGGTGATTTTTGTCACTCTTAGAATCTTTTAATGTGTTTGTTTTGCTGTGAAATTTCAGGGTTTTATCTTCATATACTATAGTCTTTCAGATGTGGATTTGATTTAATCTTATGATAATTTTCATATTAAAAACTGAATTCTGCCTAACATGTTGCGTGTACAAAGGCAAGTAGCCTCTACAGTTTGGGATTGTGGATGTGTATTGGCTATCTGTGTTGGAGGACAGCTTTATGAAGCAACATACAGAAACAGGCTTTCTTCACTTAAGACATTTTTTCCTTAGAAAGCAGGAATATGGATGTTGAAGATAGCCCATTTTCAGTTTTACTATGACATCTGTGCATCTTCAGGGACTATTCCACCCACCATGAATTTAGAGAGATGATTGCTGAAGTTTGTCCTTTTTTTTGTGCAGGCATCTGCTATTGAACCATGTCAGACAGAGAATACAGAGTTTTCTCCTAGCTGTTTCTTTCTAATGAGATATCTTCTTGACAAATAATTAGTTGCTATACTTTGGGAAGAAGCAAGGATGATGTGCAAATCTTATGCAGGTGTGTTTGATATTTGAATGAAAACCAAAATTCTGGTGTTAGTGTGGCACAACATTTGTGGTCCAACATTTAGAAACTGCAACTTGTCCAGTTAATGATATCTCAGCATGGCTGATGGAAAAGATCAAGGTGGCAAATAACTGGAGCATTACTATTCTGCCAAAATAATTTCCAGGAATTTAGAAGACTTTATAATAGTACCTTTAAATGAAATTCTAGAGATTAAATTCTTGCATATTGACAGTGCAAAAATGGGGTGTTTTAAAAGATATTTCCCATTTCAGTATCCCAAAACTTGATGGCTCTTCAAAGAAGTCAGGAGCATTAGTTTACTACTCTTCCATTTCCACATATGTATAGTTCATCTAGGAATGGATCTGATATTATGTTTTAAGAACCTAATGCAGGCAGTAAGATTCTGATATAGGTGTTATCTCTTGGTCTGATCATGCTCCTGGTAAGCTAACATTTTAAGATTGGCTTAATGAAAAGAGATATAAAAGTTGGAGATTAAATACTATGCTTTTAAAAGGTTTTGCTTGTGTAAATAAAATTCAAGACACTTTAAGTAATGACTTTGAGGATAAATAATGTATAAGTTGTGACCAACAGAGTAATTGGTTATATGGCTGAATTAAGGATACATCTTGCAACTCGCATTAGCTTTCTAGGCTTTCACTGCTGAAATTAAAATGGAGAAGGGAAGGTAAACTTCTAGCCCATCAGTGTGAAGGATTTAAAAAATCCACCTATATGGGCCACACTGTTAAATTCCTAAATAAAATTCAATGCACTATAGTACACAGAATGAAATATTAATCCACATTAACAGTTCCTTTAATCTTAAATACCATAAACTTAGATGGTAGGTAAACTGTGTTTTAAAGCTGTCAAATTATTTCCTCCTTGTATTTTTTATTATTAGCTAATAATCTTAAATCAGTGAGTGGTTCTAGGCCCTGGCACAGATTGATCCAGGTTGTTCCCTGAAGAGATAAGGAAGTGTCTTTACAAGCAGCTAAATGATGATTCCTGCATTGGCCATAGATGAGAACAAAGTTGTGATTGTGGCCCACTGCAGTAGCACAAGATGGGCTGGCCACTTCCAGCAGCATTCCTAGCTCCTATCTCTCATAATAATTGCATCTGGGCTTGATGAGGGGATACCAGCGGGAAACATTATTCCTTTCATCTGTTAATTTTCTTATTAGGCTTCCATTGAGTCAAATTCAATGCTTACCAAATCAAATGTTCCCTTTTCTGATGCACCACTAGGCTACATTCAGAAGCAGAGCAAATAACTTGGAGTAAATAACATAGCTTTGCATAATGGAGATGAGGAGTAACTGGGGGAAGTGAATTCTAGTTCAAGTTCAACCTACCAGAAGTTTTTTCAAGTTCTCTGAAGACATACTTTGTGATGGATAGCAGTGGATCAGATCATATGCACAAACAAGAATGAGAGAAGATCAGATTTGTCACCATTTAAGTACCTGAGGAACAGAAATAGGTAATGTTTCTTTCAGCAGAACTAAGGCAAGACCAGCAAGGCCCAAAAGGCCTCATCCTCTTTCTGTAATATTGGCAATTAGATAAAATGTTCTTTTACTCAGTCTCTTGCCAAGTTATTTTCCTCCCTGCCCCCTATTTCTTCTGGAAGAACTGTGCTATTCCGTTTTCAGGTAGTACAAGCACAACTACATTTTTTTCTTGGAAACTGTCATTTTACTTGCTTGCTTTTATAAAACCAGCTAATAATTGTGGGATTCATTCCAGTCAATTTTTACTTCACTCAATTGTTTTCTCTTCATAGTTCTTGGTAAAACATAGTTCTCAATAATGTTGGTTGAAAGTCTTGTATTAACTCTTGTAAAGCACTTGTTTCTCAAGACAGACTGGAGTCACATTAACATCTTCTAATAGTTTTTTTTACTGGACAAATGCCTTCAAAATATGTGACCCTCTATAAATGTTTTTTACTTGATAAGAAATGTTGTCTCTGAAAGGAAATATGTTAGCCCTCAGATTTACAAAGTAAGCATTTCAGCTTGTGGTGGAAGTTTATAGCACAATAAATCATGTGCTTTTCTTTTACCGTATCTTGCAAGAACAGTTGGACAAGAGATGATCAGATTTTTCCCTCCCCACAAGTAAAGCTCTTGCAAGGACAGCTAAAAATGTAGCTGCTTTACTAGTATGTGTCAAAGTTACAGAACTTCTGTGCTGGCAGAGTCTGATTTAAGTGGTTGTGGTCAGTCTGAGGAACCTGTGATGTGATAAGATAGCGTTTGTGAGGTCATGTGGTTTGCAAACATGCAATCTAATGTAGCAGCTTTGTCTACACAGGATAGTTAAATATATACTCTATACTTTAGAAAAGTGAATTGCTTTATTCCTTTAACTCAGCTTGTCCTTAAAAGAGTCAGAGATGTTGTACTGGCTTGATAATACCCAGATTTATTACTGAAAGACTGAACTGATTGGGAGACTTTATTATCCAGTAACTTTCTCCAATTTAGTTGCCCTTAATAAAGCAACCAGCTTTAAAAACTATCTTACTAAATAAGCAATCAACAGGCAGATGGAAGATACAATGGAATCCCTGTATATCTTATGACCATCATTTGTTTAATTCAATTAACTTTGAGAGTGGCAGTGTAATTAACATAGACTTGTTATACTTACCCAGAATGACAGCATTGATTCCATAATGATGGTACTTCTTTCCATGAATTGTCATCTTTGTGAAACATCAAGTTGATTCCTCTCCCTTCCCCCCTGGTGACACCATCAACAAAATATTTTCCATCCCTCGTGAGGGTGAAGAAAACCTCTAAATGTGATCAGTGTAACCAGAACAGTGATGTAGTCTGTCCTTAAATGGAACAGGTATGACTTCGTTTATCTGGATCAGGGCAATGGTTTTTGGTATGAATCTTAACTGTTTCACTGTGCTAGTGACAGATTGAATTCAGTGCTAAAATAAATGAAGATTGGTGATTCATGTTTTTATAAACATATTCTCCCTTTTTTTCCTGACTGTAACCTGCACATCACAGCTCTAGATCTGTCTTGCTGAGCAATGTAAATGTTCTTGATTGCAGCATCAGAGATGAATATAGCTAGCTATAATTAATTACACTGTGTCCTTTAAATTTTGTGTGGATTGCCAGAGCAAGTAAACTGATTAAAGTTATTTCATTATCATGACATTATAATGTTCTTGATTGTTGAAGCTGTGTGACCTGTCTGCTTTACTGATTAGAGCTATATCAGTCTGTCATGTTTTTCTGCCTATAAATCAGGTTTTGGGGATTGAAAAATGGAGGAATTGAGGTTCTACTGGTTTATCTGAGTGGTTGTTCCTTTCAAAAATTGTGTGTTAGCACCCACACACAGGTGCCAGCTATGGGAGAAAACAAGCTCAGGAGAAGATTGCTATATATGAGTTTGTAATAGGTCTCTGTAAGCTTATCTAAATATAAGCAGGGCAAACAGTGGAAATGTGGTGGAAACACCTTCTAAAAGTCTTTTATCAGTTTGAGTGGCAGCCAGCACAGATGAAAGTAGTTTCTGCAATCGAGGCAAAAATGTTACTTAGTCCATTTAAAAATGCTGAGTTTAAGTCCTGCTTTTAAAGGACAGAGTAAAAGTGTGAAATGCTCATTTCCTGTAACTGTTGCCTGTCATGGGTGCATTTTCAGTCCCTATCAGCCAGTACATTCTAGTTAATGCTTGAGGTTTCAGTAACCTTTGTATTTATAGATGCATACGGTAGGGAAAAGGAGTATTGAGATTTAAGTGTTTTCTTGAATGTAATAATTGCAGTACAATAAGTGTGATTATATTGCTGTTTTAAAGTATTTTTCTTGCTGTGTCCTCACTTCCATTAGAGCTTCTTGTAGAAAGAGTTTCTGGGAACTTTGTATAAATTACTAGCTAGTAGGCCTGTCATCCTGGAACTTCCTTTGGAATTGCACACAGTCTCACTACAACAAACGTGTCAGCTCTTGGAAAAATTCCCTCAAGAAATGAAACCTGACACAGTTACCAAACACTGACAACTTTTCAAAATAGCATTAAAGTTGGGTATTCCTCAGCACTGTTGCTATTTCACTGTATATTTGATGCCTAACTTCAAAGTTTAACTTGATTACACTGCAATAGATCAAAACCTGATACTTGAACCATATAGTGCAGTGATCAAAAAGTCATGACCTCCCATTGATCGCTTTATTGGTTTCCTGTTCTGATTCACTGGAAACCTTCTGGTCTGAACACTTGTTGCTGGTTTTTATCTTTGTCACGTTTACAATGCAGCAGACTTGTCTATGGTAAAACTGATATACAACATACATTTAATTTAACATCATATTTCATTTTAGCTCAAGTACTGTCAAAATGATAATATTGAAAAAACTCACTTTTTATAAAAACTTAAGTCAAGAAATTTAACAATACATTCAGAGCAGTATGAAATAAACAGGTGGACAACTGAGAGGAGCTTTCTTTTAATGCATTAAAATTGTTCCATAGATTTTATTTAAGCTTCCTGACAGCTATAGGGATTTTGTTACACATTTTGTATTACTCTTAGACTGAATAGCACTTACAGAAGCTGGCATTTAAAACAGAAGCCAAATATTTAAATGCTGTTAAAAAAACCCCAAAGCCTGAAATTACTCAGTCTTGGAAATTCTCTGCTGATCTTTTGCTTTGCACTTACAACACACTGGAGGGATTTTATCTGTTTTTAGTGGTATGGTCAACAAAGTTCATTTGAGATAAATATTTCAGGTTGTACAGCAGTATGTTGGTCATCCTTTTAAAAATATGAGTTTCAAAAACAAAGGTAAACAGGAGACTTTAGCAATTAGTCACATACATAATCTTGGTTTCCAAAGAGCTAATGATGAATGGCCAGATTCAATGAATGTTGTAGTACCTCATGACTGTTGCTTTTAAGCCTACTATAGATGGGGGGG